>VUQG01034947.1:17114-33652 GCA_015106755.1 Etia nguti
CCCCAAAAAAAAAAAAAAAAAAAAAAAAGGTACCATTTACAAAGTCCAAGCTGTTTGAACTGAACATCTCTTTGATGTGCAGCAGACGTAGCATCACCTTTAGCATTGAAACACCTGTGAAAAGCATCAGTTAGGTCGAAGCTTGATTTATTGCATCGTGATTTGCATTTAGACTGGTGTGTCTGCATTGCTCTGACACAACTGCTGCAAGTTACCTGATCCTTTTGGACTCTAGGCTAATAAATAATGAACAATGGCTTCTATTATTAGGAAACAGGAAAGAAAGGAGACTTCAGACCCAAGTCTAGTAAAATATGATGAGAGCTTTGAAAAGTGAGGAAACATTAGAATCCACATTGGCAGAATGATGGCTTTTCTTTTAGCATTGTGGGCAGTGCTACAGCCCTTTTATTGTTGTTTCACAAAGGTTTTATACTGTGTCTGCCATGTAACTAGCAAGAAGACCAATCACAGATTGCTTCAATGTATAGATAAATTTCTCAGAAGATCCACTTCAGGGTACAACATAGTTTACAGCTGAGAATATGCAAGATTCAGTATAGTGCTCTAAATTTTAAGCTTGACTCAAAAGGCGAAGCAAAGCAAGTATCCAGAACAGCTAATACAATTGGAGCATAACGTCTTTCTTCCAGCAGCTGGTAATGCTTTACATTAATACATTGGGACAAGTGGTGTGACGTGATCAAGGGTGTTCGCACAGAGGAAATCTATCCTGAATGTCGAGACTAGAGAGTGAGAAATTTCAGTGAAGTTTAGATGTCGGTAAGAATGACAGATGAAGTAACTGTTAATGATGCAAACTTCTCTCAACTGACGTGAACAAATGACATAGCTACCAGTGGAAATAAAAAAAATAAAAATAAAAAAAAAATACTGTTGACTAACATGACAGGGGTTAAATACATATTACAGGTTGCCTGTCCAATATGTCCAATAGTGACTTACAATGTGGATGTGAAATGGTTTGGCTGGTGGAGGGAAAAGCTAAATAAATTACTGCACTATTAGACCATCTACAGCAGATGAACAGTATCTGAAAGTCATGTCCATAAGAAATTGATTGTCTTGCCCTTTGGTGCCCCATCTGCTGTTTGCTGAAGCTTCATCAGAAATGGTCTCAATGGAAGGTTAGTTGTCAAAAAAACTATTTTTAGGGATGGGGAAACGAGGAGAAAAGGCTGAAATATACCCAATTGCACAAGAATTGTTCTGAAAATCAACAACAGATAATAATTATTAGTATGTAAGAAAGTCAGGAAAGACTACAAGATTCTGTAAAACACGGTGGAGAGACTGTCATATTTTGGGGCGGCTTTTCAGCCAGTGTTAAGTAATGAAAAGTACCGTCAGATGACAGTGATCTCAAACACACTGCCAAAGCAGTAAAAAAAACATACCTGAATAGAAAAAACACAATGGAGCACAATCAGTCATGGGTTGGCCTCCCCAGGGCCCGTGAGATCTTCTTCACAGAGAGCTGAACAAAAGGCAGCAAACATCTGAAAAAGAGCTTTGAATGTCCTTTAATAAGAAGCCTGGAGAACAATTCCTGAAGACTACTTACAGAAATGTGAAAGGTTGTCTAAGAGAGTTCAGGATGTGTTGAAGGATAAAGGTGGCTTGCTAGAATTGTACAAACTCTGTATTTCAGTACTAGTTTTATATTTGCATTTTTCATTAGTTCTACACCTATTTCCCATTTTCAGTACTGTATACTAATGTGGTTCTAAGATTTCGAACGTTTAAAATACCTTTAGTTTTAGTCTTTGTCAAAGAGCTTCCACAGACAACAATCACTCATCACTTCAACACCGCCTAACATGTTATCTAAACAATAATGAGTAAGAATAAAGGTGGTGACCTCTGCCCTCTCATTCCTTTTAGGAATAATGCCCGGCCGCTACAACCAAGAAGTGGGCCAGACCATCCCCGTGTTTGCCTTTCTGGGAGCGATGGTTGTCCTCTCCTTTTTCGTGGTCCAGCTCACAAAGTCCAAGAGCAAACCCAAGCGCAGGAAACCTCGCATCAAACGGCCCACGTACCTCCAGCAGCAGCAGCAGACGAGTGGGAAGAACCCCACAGTTTAGCTGCATTGTCGAACTGCAGCTGGATTGCTGGGTTTACCTGCAAAACTGAGACGCTATTAAAAGGAAAACACGTGTTGACGGGGGTTCGGAATTACATGGAGTCTTAATGAACTGCTGAGGCAGACATGTGGCTGTCTTTAAACTCGAGCCTGGCGGACGTGAACCTGCTCCAGGAATTTTTTGGAAGCGGAAACATTTTTTGTGCCTCCTGTCTGTTCGAGGCTGCTGGGGGTGTTTTTATGTGTGTTTGTGGACCATTGAACAGTGTTAGACAGTGTTACACACATGGTCCTAACAATGCCTGCAGACGTAGTGTCCACATTTCAGTTTTTCTTCTTTCACCCATTTCTTTATGAATGAAATGTGTCCGACTTTTATATTTATTGAATTTGCCAAGCCCAAACAGATTTACTGTAAAATACAAGAGAAACAAAAGACACACAAATACAAAGCTGTTAGTGGAGATCCAAACAGAAACGCACACACAGACACATGAAGTGATGCTGATACTGTCAGCATGAGAGCCACAGGGTGATTAAGTTGTCTGTCCATGGTTTTATAAGTCCTGCCCATATCCGTTAAAAAGGAGTCTTTTGTTTTGGGGTTGTGTTTTTTTTAAAATATTTTATATGATGAATGAACTTTGGTTGGGGTTCTGTTGATGTCATCCTTCCTGATCTCATGGTCAGCACAGTAACATTGACAGAACTGTATCTCATCAATTAAAAAGCATAATCAAAGTGACCTGATTCTTCCTTTTAACCTTAATTAACTTTATTAGTAGCTGATTTTTTTTTTTTTTTCTTTTCAGTAATGCATATTTCATATTTTTAGCGTGATCTATGAAACTGCACACTTTCAATCAGTGAAAAACATTTTTCATTCTTGTTAGAATTACCCACAATGCAGCTTGGCAGTTGACTGTTCAGTCACAGGTTGTGTTTATGCTAGTACTGGCTAATTTAGCACCGAGCCAGTAGAATATCTAAAAGACAGGCCTAGAATAAGAGGATGAGTATGAGGATTACTGACTAAGAAACTGCGGACATTGTGCAGTCGTAGGCTAGCAATTTCGATCAGTGTTGGCCCACCCTAAAGCCTGCCCTACTTTTTGACTCGCATGGGTAGCATCATTTCCAAAATAAACATCATCTGGTATAAAAATTGAAGGAATCTGTAAATTAGGCAACTGGAACAGCCGCCCCCCACTGGCCATTATAAAGAATGCAGGTTTAAGACTCTTCTGCATGGATTTCTTTTTTTAGACCGGGACCTTGTCTCTCAAATAAGATCTATAGTGGATCATCTGCTAAGCCAACTCCTTTGAAATGCAAAACTTGCAGATTTTTTTAAATGTAAAAATCTGTAGTTGTTAACCCCAACCGCTCCAGGGAGTTCATCAGACATGGCTGAGCGCTCTATAGTCAGGCTGGCTTCATATAAACTTTTCATGCAACACTCCTGACACCTAAAGAGAGTTCTTTGAGGTGAGGTGTAGATTAGCTCACCAATTAAAACATTTTTAAGCCTTTCATTTTTATTAGTAGGAGAAAAAATGGAAAAATACATGCACATATCCGTATTTAGATGCGATAAAAGCAAAGAATCAGCAGTGTGCACAAACTGCTGTTTCTTTTCTTTTCTTTTCTTTCCGTTAGTGGTTTTACCTATTTTTTATTTTTTTTGTGCCTTTTTTTTAATATATATATAATGTGCGCTGCTGCCTGTTGGGACCAGTGGAAAGACTGGTACAATGGTTACAGCTGTGGATCATGCATGTGCTTTTTTTTCTGTTTCCTTCCTGTGGATGCAGTTGAAATGTACGTGCTATCCCAATAATCAAGGATGGTTCAGTCACACACACACATCTGACAAAGCCACGTATGTGAAAAGTAATTTATTAAAAGCAAAATACCTGGAGAAATGGCGCTAAATCAATAAAAGGTTCCAGAAGGTTTTTGTAGGGGGCATGTTTGATCATTCAACAATAAACATTTGGAGGTGGCAGACAGAGGTTTATTGATGTGCCAAAAGGTCACCATCAACAGGTAGATCGGGACTATATTGTTCCTGTCTTTAGCCGCTCTGACCTTTAACTACAAGACCACGTAGATCTCCTGGTGACTCAAATACTAATTTGAATAAAAAATAAATCTAAGCTGCTTAATCAGCATTAAAAATGCCGTCATAGCTTTAGCCTTTGTATTACTTGCGTTTTCTTGCACATTTTCTCTTCAGTGGGCACAAAGAAGTGATGAAACCTACCATAACATTTTGGCTCCAGTCACCACGAGCGCTACAGAGTGATTAAAAAGTGGAGGTTAAACCTGTGACATGAGGCAGACTGCTGAGAAGAAATAATTGCATTCCTTTCCGAGGAGTAATCACAGATTGACTGGACTAATTCCACACCACTCATGGGTTTAGTATTGGTTATGGGCTGAATTCAGTGATGCAGGCTGATTTCATCAGAGGTGATGTATGCCGGTGCGCTGGGGGCTCTGAGCTTTGGCTCTTTATCCGAGCATAATAGGCCAGATCAGCCTGTGAATCTGTCACCAGTCTTCTTGGATGATGGCTCCACTTAAGAACTAATCTCCCTCGGAACCTTGGGAAACTGGGAAATGACCCCGGAGCCAGCTTGCCGTGCTAACAAGATTTGAGAAAGCTGGTGGTGAGTGGAGGTCACATGCCCTTGTTTCCTCCAAGGTTCCCAGATACCAGGACTTCCTGTTGGGTTGTAGGGTTATATTCTGAACAAGAATTTGAAAGATATACTGTGGTGGCTCTGAGCTGAATGCTCAACTCCAAATGATCCGTTGGTTCTTCCCTCATCACATCCTACTAGCATCCAGCATGACACGCTGGCTAAAATCTAAACTCCTGTTCCTCCAGCTCTCCCAGCGTTTCAGCAGCCACTCTCCATATAAACTTTCTGCCTGCGTGTTTAAAAAACTATGTACCAAATCATCTGAATTACCCATTAAATATACCTGGAAGCAATCAGAAAGCAGCCAGTGATGACATCTAAAAATATGTGCCAAACCTTTGGTTAAAAATTGGGATCAGATGATTTCTGATACTTTTATGTGCCCACTAGGCTCCGTCACTAATTCTTTTCCCGTGTGTAGCTGGTGACTCAAATCAGGGCCATGATTCCTCCTCGCATCTTATAGCTCTTTTGTAGCATTTTCCCTGTTTGTGCTGTGTGCGTTCTTGCATCTGTAGCATTTCTGTACTTGGAGCGTGTCCAGGCCTGTGATACCTAAGCTGCGAAAGGACCCCCATTAACACAGCTCCGCTCATTCATTATCTGCATGCCCAATCCTGGTGGCAGGCTCGTTAATTTTCAAAGGAATTTGTGAGATCAATTTCCTTTTCCTCAGTGTCTGAATCGCAAACACATGGGTTATGCATGCAAATCAACAAATTGCTTCTAGCTTCTGCCTCTCTCCTTTCTTTCCCCCCCAGAAAGCTGGCTTTAAACTCCGGGGTGCAATCTGTTACCCTGTGACTGCACCGCAGGAAATTGATTTGTGTTGCTTTTTCATTTTCATCCATGAAATTAAAAGTCAAGAAACTCAATTTCATGAGTGAAATAAAGTGACATATACATTTTGGAAGGGATGAGTTCAAACAAAGTGGGTTTGGCTTTTGTACCCCTGAATCAATCCTGTGCATGAAATTTACAAGTTGATGCTCCCATGTTATTTCTGCTGGACATATGTAGGCTATTCAGAACTGTCTTCATGTTTATTTCCCCTTCCAGGCCAGACAAGCTGCTGAATGAGTCACCATGAACAAAAGCAGACAAAAGCATCAAAAAGAGGGAATGAGAGGGAAGATGGAAAGGGGGGCACAATGGCGGCATGTTTAAAGAAAAGAATGTGCAAGAAAGCTTTCAAAGAAAGAGCGGCATCTTCCATTGATCCTCTCCTCCAAGCAGAAAACACTAATGGAGAGGCCAGATTCATTGACTAAGCCTTCCTCACCCACTCTGTTTCCAGACTTTCACTGTCTTTACCAGTCAGGACATTTAGCCCTCGCAAAGACGTCAACCTCCAAGATTCATTCTAAGATGTTCCAGCCTTTTCTTTAATTCTATCCACCCACACATACTGGCTCTTTGTTGTCGTGTGTATATATTCAGGTTACTGGATTGAGAAGCTCAGCTTGACTTTTTCTCTACATAATCAGTTATGCAAAGTCAGACCGGAACACCACATTCAGCCTTTATTACGAACACATTATTAAGGTTTGTTAGACATTTCACACTATTGCTGTTCAGTTAGAGCATATATTTATATATATATTATATATATTAGAGCATAATGTACTACTTTTTCTACTTCACTGCCAGGACATTTAGAATAAGATATAGACTGAGAAAATATGTCATTTTTATTACGCAAGGTAAAAACAAATGTAAAAAATAAATTTGTCTTCAAATAATGTGCCACATTGAAAGCTTTCTAAATAACTCCTCTGGCAGATTAATTATTATGTCTTTTTATTCTGATTTTTTTCCTAATTTTTTTTTTTAAACAAAATAAACCAAACCAAAACAAACAACAGCAATGATAAAAGTGATCCATTGGATTAAGTTAAAAGATGGGTAAAAAGTTTCCGAGCAGCACCTGAAGGCAGCAGCAGCAGATCCACCCCTCCCTCCACCCGCTCTCCAGCCGGCCCACCTTGCTCAGTGGGTGCCCCCGCAGCCCCCATGAGAGGCGAGCCCAGCATCCAAGTGACCTGCTCCTGTTTGCAGTCTACGTGCGAGCGCCGCAGTATCCCGCTGTGAGTCTCCTGGCGGTCGGAGCATGGAGGAATTGGCCAGAGAGAGCATCAGTCTTCTGGCTTCAGCATCGGCCAAGCCACCTCTGGACGTTGGGCCCCGGCTGGGCTCCGTGGGGGCCATTTTCATCATGCTTAAATCCGCTCTGGGCGCTGGGCTCCTCAACTTCCCCTGGGCCTTCGAGAGAGCCGGAGGAATCCACAGTGCAGTCACCGTGGAGCTGGTGGGTATTTATTCATTTTAGAAAGACATATTATAGAAAGATCCACACTTTGAATTTTTCCCCCTGCATCACCGAGTCCTGTCTAATACACAAAACTGCCTTTTTAAAAAAAAGATTATTTATCAACAGTAACAGTTTTATTGATTCTGGGAGTTTTTTGTGTGGAAGTGATACATCTTATCTCCTATAAACTGGGGCCCTCTGAGATCAATTAAAAAGACTGTGATCTTTTCCACATGGCAGGAGAGGCCACGTTAGACTTGACCTCAGGACTTTAAAATTCACTTTATTCTTATCTCCATAAAAAATGTTCTCCTCACTTGGCCCCTATGCTGATCCAAAAGTTTGTAAAGAAATCCCCATGAAGTCTTTTTCTTGTTAAAGTGCAGATTCTGACACTCGTTGTAATTTTGGCAATTTATTTAGCAAAGCAACTCCGCTGAGCAAAGATTGTTCAAGACTTATTTTTTTCTTGTTTTACCCTCTCTGGATGCTCTCTGCACTCATGAAACTTGGTGAAGATTTTAAGCCTATTTAAAGCTGCAGCCATTCATTCTTGGCCACTAGGGGGCAGAAAAAGATAAATATACAGGTGCCACAATACTCACACTTGAAATTTAACATGTGTCAGTGAACTTTTTGCATGTAATTATATGTGACTAATAAAATTTCAATATTTGCCCTACTTTTAGCTCTGGTTTGGTCTTTAACAAATGGTAAATGAATGAATCCGGCCCACTGGACAGCTTTAGAAAATATAAAGAGGTGCAGAGATTTTGGAATTTTCACCTGTATTTTAAGTTTAACAGATTTTCCCATTGATAATGACTGTCAACCCTCATTGCCATTCATGCTGCACCAAAGTAATGGGCTAACAGATAAACAATTAAATAACAGGAAAGTTCCTTTTTTTCTGTTATTAGTCAGTCCATTGTAAATGAACAAAAACTTTATATTTTATAATTACAGGACAGTCTGAGCAATGAGCTAACTTTTTCTGTAATTTTACACATTTATCATGTAGTCTCATTGGACCTAAGTGGGCTGTATATGGCCCACGATGTATCTAGAGTTTGACATCCCTGCTCTTGATCATTTTCCCCTCGTACATGGTAATGATGGTTGAACTGTATTTTAAAATCAAATCCTCCATTTGGATACTGTTGAGGCTTAAAGTTAGGAGTGTACGCAGGCAAAGTCAACTGCAGCTGGTAGCACTGTTTATACACTGACTGAAGACTTTATCAGATATACATCGTGTTAGGATGGAGCTGAAGTCCTTTTTGCTTTGAGAAGTGTCTGAATTCTTTGTGGCATAAATTCAACAAGGTGCTGGAAACATACCTCACAGGTTTTGGTCCATATTTACATGATCATATCATGCAGTTGTTGTACACTTGTCATTTGCATCGGGATCGGGTGACTATGGAAGTACAGTGAATATTCTGTCATGTTCAAGAAACCAGTTTGAGATAATCTGAGTTTTGTGATATTGCGCGTTATCCTGCTAGAAGCAACCAACACAAGATGGGTACGCAGCATTTATAAAGGGATGGACATCAGGCAACAGTACTCAGGTAGGCTGTGGCATTTAAATGATGGTCATCTGGTACTAAGGGGCCAAAAGTATGCCAAGAAAATATCCCTCACACCATTACAGCACCACCACTAGCCTGAACAACGCATGATGGAGCCATGCTTTGGTGTTGTTTATGCCAAATTCTGACGCTACCATCCAAATGTTGCAGCAGAAATCAAGACTCATCAGACAAGGCAATATTTTCTGAGTCCTCTGATGCCCAGTTTTGGTGAGCCCAGAACAGGAAATTGTAGCCTCAGTTTCCTGTTATTACCTGACAAGAGTGGGACCTGGTGTGGTCTTCTGCTTCCAGGTTAGACATTTTATGAATTCAAAGACGCTCTCCTGCATAGAAGACAAGTGGTCATTTGAATTACTGTTTCCATCCTATCAACTCGAAATAGCCTGGTCATTCTGTTCTGACTTCAAGACATCAAGAACTGCTGCTTACTGGATATTTTCTCTTTTTCAGACCGATCTCTATAAACCCTGGAGATGGTTGAGTGGAAAAATCCCAGTAGATCAGCAGTTTCTGAAATACTAATCCAGCCTCTCGGGCACTAACAACCATGTATTTACAGCCACTTAAATCACCTTTCTTCCATATTCTGATTTCTCAGTTTGGCCATGAACAGGTCATCTTGACCATGTCACCATTACATGTCTAAGTGCATTATTGAGTTGCTGTGACACCCAGTGCTTTCAGTACATTTATTAGTTTTCCATGGGGTCATTTTTCAAAGTGCTCTTCATGACATACATTTGTCACACTGCCAATAAATGACATGCATCCACGCAGGGATTTAGTAACTGTATTAGTGTCACTTATGTTATCCATCAGAAGAGTATGCAATACATTTAAAATAGACATGAGGTCCTGATCAGAAGTTAGTGAAACACTGATGCTTCCCAAATGTGCACTGGCAAAAAGAAAACTTGAATGTTTCATGATGATCTTTTATTTACCAAGCACTTTTGGACTCTACCCAGGACCTAGAGCTGCATGTGGACAAAGGGTATTCATCTTGACCGAATTTAGGCTTTTTTCATTTAAATGTATTGAAACAAACACAGTCAGTCAAAATAACACTTGGAAGTTGATTTAACATTGTCTTATTGTCTTGGTTTTCTTCACCTGCTCAGGTTTCCCTGGTGTTCCTGATTAGTGGCCTGATTATCCTGGGCTATTCCTCGTCCATTAGTGGTCAATGCACCTACCAGGCAGTGGTGAAGAAGATATGTGGGCATGCCATTGGCCAACTGTGTGAGATCTGCTTTGTCTTCAACCTCTTCATGATCTCTGTGGCCTTTTTGGTCATAGTGGATGACCAGCTGGAAAAGTGTGAGTTAATGTTCACTTTTATTTTTCAATCTTTCATTATTTCTTAACTTTACTATATATTGTTTTTCATTTGCCTGTTATCCAACGCTGTTTGCGAGCAGAAGTTATTCCGAGTGTGTTGAATAACTGTATTTAGTTTGAACTCTCAGTGCTGTGTTGTGTTTGAATGGATAAATGCAGACACAGTGATACAGAAATGTGTCTGTTGGCTGTGTGGTTCTTTTGTTGCAGTAGCATGAAACCACTGCAGCTCGTTGCAGGTTTGGTTCGGCACATTTCTGGGGGATTTTAATGTCAGTTGTTCAGCAAATGTCAGATGTCACAGTTGTGAACTAGAGATTTGTAAATATAATTGAACTGTGTTGAATGACAGATTTGTTTTTAAAACATGGGGATCGATTTGCTTTTGGAGGCAGCCTCAAGTGGCTGGAAGAGGAACTGCAGATTTTGGTACTACATCGTTACATTAATTTTACAGCCCTGACATTGCCTCTTGCATACAGTTCAGTTTGATACTTCAAAGAAGTGAACATGCACGAAAGGTCAGTTAGAAGAGTGAAAAAAACTGAGTGATGTAAATAGACAGTACATGCACAAATGTTCAACAGAGTATTTCAAAACCACAGAGCAACTTCAGTTTTGGCAGCCTTGCTCAGCTCGTGTCATCTCTAAGATAAAAGGCAGATTTAAAGTGATTAAATGATAGGGTTCTACTGTATATAATTTTTCTGTCCAGATTACAGTCACTGAATTCGATTCGTAATTCACATCCTCTAAAATACAGCTTTCTTGAAGGCAAAGTGGGAAAAATATATAAATCTGTACCCTTGGTTTATAAAATCCATCCATCTATAGTTTGTGGAGCCAATGATTCATTGTTTGTAAATGGATTTCTAGACATATTTTAATTTTTAGATAATAGGAAAGTGATTGAAGCACAAGAATGTGTTTTTGATTTAGGGTTTTGGGGACATTTAGCACTGTGAACTGTTTTGAATTGGACTTTTCAGCGCTTTCATTGTGCAACATCTTTTTTTAAATTCTTTTTTTAAAAACCAAACATTCAGGTTGAGACAAGCAAGCATGGAAATTGGTAGAAGCAGATTGCTGTTTATGAATCAGACAGCACAGTTCGGGTTTTTTTTGTTGCATTTTCTCTGTTTTTTTAAATGCATTGAACTTGCACATCTGTGATATACGTGTGTTGTTACGTCGCTGTTTTGTGTCCACCAGTGGGCGACTCCCTGTATGAGCTGATAACTAATCTTCCGGAGTCAGAGAGGCCAGAACACTTCTACACGGACCGGCGCTTTGCTTTGGTGCTGCTCTGTTTCTTCCTCATCCTGCCGTTATCCATCTCCAAAGAGATCAGCATTCAGAAATACATCAGGTCAGGTGTTACATGTGGTGCACTTATAGTAGTTAATTTTTTTTTTAAATTAGGTGATAATAGCAGCTAATGGCTGGATCAAATTTATCATTCGTATTTCCTGCTGCACCAGGCTGTATCCAAAAGATTTTAGTCACAATGCCTAAACTAGCCCCTGCAAAACACTTGATTTCTTTATGATTATTTGTGTGAGACCTTTCATTCATTGTTTGCTCTGAAGAAAATTGATGCTCCTAATAAAAGGGTGTACAATTTCTTTTTAGGTTATTTCAAAAACTTCACTGTGCTGCCACCCAAAGGCCAAACTGTCAAATTAAGAAAAATGATCACGATATAGGAAACCAATAAGTAATGAGGGGATTAATGTTATCAAGATTAATGACCTTTTACCTGCTGGCAGCCTTCATGACAACTTTAACATCTTGGCTCATTACTGCTTGGCTCAGCATACAGTTTCCTATTTATTGTAATATTAATTCAAAATCCTATTACAAGCTCCCTTCTGATATCACCATTCACAGCTCCTAAGCTGTTGTGTAACTTATAGTCAGTTGCAGACCTAATTTTGAGGTTTCTGTGTTGGTGGGTGAAGGATAAAAGTTGTTTCTCAGAAGTAGCATAACCTACAAAACTGATGTTCAGATTCGTTAAAGTGTTTTGGAAGTGTGCTGACTCAGCTTTACGGTGCCACAGTGTTTCTTATCTTAAAGAAGAGGATTATGATCTTTATTTATTCAAAGCATACAAGTCAAGCATGTCTCTATATGGAGAAATGAGTAGAGAACATGACCCTGGTCAGCCTTCAGTAAGCCTCTCATTCATTTTATGTTGGGCTAAATGTTCCAGTCTGATTTCTGTCTGAAGCAGGCGTTTTGTCTCCATCCTCTCACAGTGTTCTGGGTACTTTGGCTGCGACCTACCTGACCACAGCCATCATCATCAAATACCACACCATGCCTTCTGTTCTGGTTCACAACAGCCCTCTCCACACCAATGGGTATGTACGTTTGTGTGTGAGGGGTACAAATAATGGGTTCCAGGGCTCCAAACAATCCGTTTGCTTCACTGGTCACAACAGTAAGTGAAGCGAGGTTCAGACTGGTCTTCGGATAGACTGGCAGCATCGAGAGTGCAGTGAATTATCAATGCTGTGGTTGACTCGCTTGTTTTCAATTCTCCAGCTGTATGCTTGTGGGGTTTATTTAAGAACTGTGCTGATTCACTCTTAGATAATATTTCATGTAAACAATTTAAAATCCTTCACATATAATGCAAATGCATTATCCACTACACCATGGAACCAATTTTGTTAAATAGTGAATATAAGAGAGCAATTTATCATTTTAAATGTTCAATTATTCGTTTTTCCATTGTCAGGGTGGCTGCTTCCCCTTCTTTACTTGTTCTATGCCTTGCTCAGCTAAGCGAATTCTGAACCGTGTATAAATTTTGTGTAACTAATGTCAGAGTGAGGCTTTGATATAGACTTGGTTATAATAAAATCAAAGGACAATGTTGGTTACAACAGCCTCAAAGCTCTGTAAGGTGACATTTTTAATTAATCTGGTGGAAGGGATCGAACTGGTAGTGTGCTGGTTAGCACTGTTACCTCACAGTAAGAAGGTCCTGGGTTTGAATCTACCATCTGAGGTGGGCATTTCTGTGTGGAGTTTGTATGTTCTCTTTGGGTACTCTGGCCAAAGACATGCAGTTAGTGAGGTTAGGTTAATTGGTGATATTCTAAATTGGCCATAGGTGTGAATGGTGCAACAAACTAATGACCTGTCCAGAGTGTAACCCCCCTCTTGCCCTATGACAGTTTGGACAGACTCCACTGGTGACCTTGATAATGATAGATGGATGGGATTTGCTGTGTATGTATTAAAAAAAAACAATACTCTCAAGCCTCAATCAACTGAAGCATTGTTTTAAAGAAGAGTGGGACAGAGTTTCTCCACAACGATGTGAGACACCGATAAAGTCATATGGAAAACAATCAATCACTAGTGCTGCTAATGGAGGTTCTATTGAAAACATTCTTTTTCACAGAACTTTATGCAGACATGTTTTTGACACTGGCACCAAACACCAGGGGGTGCTGCAGAAAGGGGTTTCTTCACTGTTATGTAAGCATCAGCAATCCTGTCATCTAGTTCTAATAAACATATTCTAACTCTTCTCTTAAATGCTCTTTTTAGTCTTGATGATGAAGCTTTCATCTTTTACTTATCATCTCTGTGTCGTAAATATACTTCATCACCAGAGCAAGTCTACATATTGAGGTTGCATCCAGGAAATATGGCTTTTGTGAGGCTTCCTCGTAAATCTGTTATGAATTGAGGCCACCGGGACAGATGCAGTTTTCCACTTGAAGCCCTGTGTTGCTCTGTCTGGATCACTGACCTAACTTGGCAGCTCTTATCACCCATTTGCCTGTGATTGACAGAGTAACTCCAGAGTGAAGAGTCTCTAAATGCCATGGCATTATCAGTGGTGCCCTAATAATAGACTAATTCTTCTTCTGGTGGCATTTGTGAATCCCTGAAAATGACTCTTGTGTTTCCTCCTTAAGGATGAACTCCTGGGCCGCCATGTTCAGTGTCATCCCAACCATCTGCTTTGGTTTCCAAGTGAGTGCAATAGTTTAAAATGTGTTGATGTTGATGTTCATCTGAGACTTGGATAACATGCGTTTGCAGCGTCGTGCTGCTGTAAGGCTGGAGGCCAGTGCAAGCACCGCTGTCTGTGGGGGAGTACGTAATGTATCAGCAGGAAAAACTGCTTGGAAGTGTATACATGTGGCGAAATATACAAGTAATTTCCAAGCGGGTAATGAGGCACGTCTTCATAATGTTTCACCTGAATGTCTTTTACTCATAGTGCAGACTTCAGTACTTATAAAGGCTTTAGATATGTGGCTCTGATGTTTCTGCCTCCAAAACCATTGAGATAAATGGTAAAAAGCATGGCTCATTTGCCTCTGCAAAACGATTTGGACATAGAAAAATAATAAATAATAAGACAGGAAATTATAAAACAAAAGGTAAATGTGACAAAGTAAAGTGGAAATACATTGGCAAATAAATGATCTCACTGTAATGGAAAGATGGCAAACATAAACGCCAGGTTATTATCATGTGTTCTGTATTAGTTTCTGTTTCAGCTTTGGACTGGGTCTTTTTTTAAATACGGCGTTTTGTTGCTGGCAGGAGAATTTGAATTGTTTGCCTGAGATAATAAAAGTGGAGGGATTAATTAAATATTTTATCCAAATTTCTTGAGATAAGGTTAAAGTTTGCTCTTAATTTGAATTCAGAACTACTGCTCTTACAATTAAAGTGGTTTTAATTTAGCTGACATTTATAGATTGTAAACAAACCAGCGTAATGGGAGATAATGCGTTTAGATGACATGTGATAATTTGCTGTAATTTAAAATATGGGTCTTATGTTTGTAAATGATACAGAAACAGCTGTCACGCCACATTCAGAAGATAACAAGAATAGTGTTGTTTTGTTCTTGTGCTTTTAAGGCTGAGGACACTGATACTGAGGCTGCCAGGGCTATTAAAGGCATTAGGTCCATATGTTTTGGAGCAATAACAATTTTTGTAATTTTGACTCTTTATACCAACATATCGGATCATAGTCTCCAATCAAGAAACAAATCAATATGAATGTAAATACAGAGGGTTTACAGCAGGATGCAAAGCATATCTTAAGACTTTGATGACTTGGACGGCAGATTTAAAGGGTAGTGCAAAAGCAACCCAAGTTTCTCAGGACAAAGAATTTATACCAGAACAAGTTGTTCAATTATTGAACACAAAACTGAAGGCAGAGAGACACAAAACAAGCAGCAACTGAAGGCAGCTGCATTAGAGGCCACCGAGAATATCTCAAGAGAGGAAATACAGCATTCAATGATGTCCTTGGGTTCTCGACTTCAGGCAGACATTGACTGCAAAGGACTTTCAAGCATTAAAACAATCCCTATTTGAAATTATGTGTCCAGTTACTTTTGTGCCTCTGAAAATGGGAGACTGTATGAAAATGACCGTAATTCCTAAGTAGTTGAAAGGTTTTGTTAAACCCCTTGAATTAAAGTGGAAATTTTGCAGCTCAATTACACAGATTGTTTCATTTAAAATCCACTGTTTTGTAAAATGGAGGCAAAACTACATAGAAATGTGCCATTGTCCAAAACCGTACAGATGTGACTGTGTAAATGTTAAAGCAGTGATCCTGTAATTTTATATTGTATGAAGCACCGTAGTTGCAGTTGGATAAGAATAGAAATCTTCCATGTCTTGATTCTTTCTTCCATAAAGTAGAAAAATAGAGTTTATCGTTAATAACTAATGCTAAACTAATGTTGGCATGCCCCTCACTCTCCCTGGAAAACCTCTCTGCATCACTGCTGCGGCCATCAGATAAAATTAAAATGCCAAAATAAGTCACGTACTTTTACCTTCACACAGAAGCTGGCAAATCGGCTCATGATGGAGATTTTGGGAATCATGTTACAGAAATGAACCAGAGCAAATCCATCTATATTTACACCAAAGGTGCTTGGAAACTATAGTTGCCAAGGTCATGAGGTATGCAGCTTAACCATTTAGCTACTGGGGCGCACTACAAGCGAGAGGGCCAAGCTATGACAGAAGTCTGGGATGTTTGCTCAACGTGTACCAAAAGAAGCTTTAAAACTGCTGTCAGTGCTTTGTCAGGGCTTTTACTGCATCATGCAGGCGGGGAGGTGGAGGGAGTTAAATATCTCGACGCAAGCAGAAGTGAGGATGTGAGGATGCACATCTCAGCGTTTAGATTTTGGAATATAAAATGAAGCTACTGCGAGGGCTCCATTAGGTGGATCAGCTGTGTATGAAAGCTGAATTTTCCCTCAGCAAACGTTTATGGCTGATAATGTCTAGCTAAATGTAACATCAGCAAAACGTATAGATTATTTAGCAGCAACTGGGATGTCAATTCTGGCTTTTCAGTGCTATAGACACTCTCACATCTTATCATTCACTGCGGTTGTATTCGGCTGGAAACACGAAGTCGTTTTGTGTTTTTTTTTTTTTTTTTTTGTTTTTTTG
>VUQG01034949.1:0-18120 GCA_015106755.1 Etia nguti
GCTAAGCAGAGCACACACACACACACACACACACACACACACACACACACACACACACACACACACACACACACACACACACACACACACACACACACACACTCACCTGTGTCCATTGCAGCAAATCTCAACATCAGGCTGGTAAATTTCTGTCCCACAGCAGTGTTGTCCCGGGCTGCCATGAAACTGAGAACAACATATAGTCCCTTTATCTGGGTTGTAAGGAATACCCGTGTGAGAACACTCATCTCCATCCTCTCTGTCCTCGTACAAGGTGTTATTACAACAGAGAACTCCACGTTGTGCCGAGCCATACGGCGTCTCTCCACAGCACTTGAAGAATCAGACATAATACAGTAACACTGCAGCGTTGTGACACAACCATTCTCTGTCATTTAAACATTATATTGCACATAGGTGAACACATAAATGTATTAGTTTTGGAAAATAAAAAGATGAAAAATGAAAATCAGGAGTATTAAAAGCAAAGAAAAAAGGTTACAATTCTACATTAAATACATCTAATTTCATAGTGTGTCTTGTTTTAGCCTTACCAGACTTGGTATCCTTTTGCAGCAGTATGTATGTATGTATGTATGTATCCCTTTAGATGACTTTTACACACCACATTAAAAACACCCGGCGTTACTTTATAAAAGGAGCGGGGTGGAGCTCCAAGCTCTCTCATGGAAGCTGCATAAAAAGAGCTTGCATTTCTGGAATGACTAGGGCCCTGTTGTTAGCTCTCTACATTTTAAAGTTCTTTTAACTGAATTTGATACTGTAATGTATGTGCTAACATTTACTAATTAAAAATCTCACTAGAATGGCCCTAATACATTTTTCTACATTTTTTAGAAACAGTGCTTTAGTCTTCTAGCTTCACTGGAAAGAGTGGGTTGATTTTGCCACAGACATTGTTGACTTGCACTGGAGTGAAAAATTCATCTAGTTGGTCAGGGTTGCAAAAAAATAATAAAAATAAATGAACAATGAATACATTACTTGATCTATCCAAGGTTTCCATCCTGATACACATCCATCACAACAGACTTGTATACGGGGGTTGTATACAGTGGGTATTGTCTTCCTTTGACCTAAATAGAGGGGTGTGAGGGTCAGAAGGGTGGAAAGAGGAGAAAAAAAGTGCAGTGAAAAACCTATCAGAGTAAACATGTTGAGATGAATGATGTCCAGAAAAAATGACTCAGAGGGTCTTAGAGAGAAGAAATTATACATGTTCACATTTAGCATGTTTACTTGTAGCTGTATTTTCAAATATAATACCCTCTTTGATATTCACAAGTAAGAGCCTGCATATTTCCCCATTTGCAGTGTACTGATGATAAAATGGAGATTTCAGCTCAGTCATGTCTGTGAAGCAATCAATCTGATCTTTTTTCCCTCTCCTCTGCCATGTGTTGCTTTCCAACCCTTAAAAATGATAAAATGCCAAAGATCAGTCTTTGTTTTTCCAGCTCTGAACAACAAGAGAAGAATACTTACTATATTGTAAAAAGTAAGCAAGAGGTGATGTAATCTCCTCACAGGAAGGGAAAGACCCTAGTGTGGGCTTACCCATATTTTCCTACTAATGTAACTATATGTTTTTTATATATTACTTGTCACACTGAAAAAAAAGGGCTAAGCCACACTTTTAAAACCCTTAACACTTGGGCACTAAGCCTAAAGGTGGAATGTCCAAACTGTTCCACTGAATAAAGAACCCCATTAGAAAACTCAGTAAGGCAAAACATAAGAGAGGTATGGAGGAACTACCAGCCAAAACAAAGAACCCCGATGCATGTGAGCCAAATGTGCAAAAAACAGAGTGAAAGAGAAAAAGTGGGAAAGTGGAGAGAGTGAAAAACATCTTGTGAGTAGAAACTAAGAGTTGGCTGACTTTCTGGTTCAACAACACATCATAAGCATAACAAGTTACAGGGGTACTTCAAAGTTCATGAAGCCATTCAGAGCTCCAGACAGTTTTTTTAACAAACAAGCTGCTGTTTGCAGTTTATTGTTACGTCAGTAATCTTTTTGGCGCCTCTCATGATTATTCTCAAATTATTCTCAAATCTCATTATAGTTTTTTAAAGGACTTATTAAAGAATGTCAGTGTAGATTCTCAATCATCCAGGTCATGGTAATCTAAGGAGCTTGGAAAAACAAAGTGACCAGACTTCTTTGTTTCACCTCTTATATGAGAAGCTTCTTCAGTTCAAAACCAAATGGTGGCAAGTCCCAGGTATTGAAACCCTAGTGGGAGTTGTCCCTTAAGAGGGTCATTGACCCACTGTTGATCCCATATCTCATCACATGGGCCAAGTCGTGAAAAAGGATGTGAGTCATTATTAGCAAAGGTTTCAGGTGAAACCATCATGTGACCTATTGAGATCAACTGCCTGACTGAAGATGTGAGTGGGCATCAAGGCCCCTGGGAAGGGGAAGGGATCTCAAAACTGCATTGTAGGTGGCAGTGAGTTGGTGTCGTAATGAGTTTGTTACAAGCATGTTACAAGCATGACATCTCAGTGCACTTCAAACCCAGCCAAAGGACAAAACTCTCAAACACAAGCTAAACTAGTGTTTCCCAACCACTGTCCAAAGCTTTAGTGGTTTATAGGATGATGGAAGAAGATGTGGGCTTTGTGATCAGTTATGGTTGTCATGTGGGCTAAAAAACGCCAGGAGACTTTTTCTGAAACAGTTCAGCCCTACACTAATGCTGCACATAATGACAACATTGGCATTACAGACATGTTACCTTAAAACAGGTTGCTACTAAACATTTAGATGTCTGTATCCATAGAGAGTGAAAATAAAAACAGTTCAATACATGCGGGCTTGTTTACAACCTTTTCCTGACGTCATTGCATTGCTTCTCTTATATGCATCATCTCCATCTTCCTTGATGTTGATCTTAGTAAGACAGATAGTACTTCACTGTCCGCAGGTATGACGCGACATACTTCACTGTCCGCAAGTATGGAGACATAATTTTGGGAGGTAGTAAATCTTTCAGGTTGTATGAAGAAACATAGTTCACTGTGCATTTCAGCAACCCGGGGGACTAAAGTCAGACAAAAACAGCTTTTGTCCTTTTGGTTCTTTATTCCCAAGAAAGTTTAGCAAACAAAAAACTTATTCACACACCTAAGATTATAATTTTAACACAACTTGTTTCTGCTCTTTTTCTGTAAAAGTAATTCTTAAAAAATTTTTCTCTGGCAAATTTCAGTAGGTAGGATACTTTCTTGACAGGCTTATAGCAGTCTTTACAGTTGCTCCCTTGCGGTTGCTTTTTTTTTTCTTAAGATGACATCATAAATGCATAAGCATATGTATCCATTTCACTGAGATGTGATCTGCATTTTCAGCAGAATTTGTTAATTGTTAAATGCCTACAAAAAACATCAAGCCATTCGACTCTCATTATGTGCGAAGCACAGAGGTAAAAATGTTCCTTTCCCAACTTTTTAGAATTGTATTTGGGATTTTTGACTTCCAAATTAGCAAAAATCTATCAAAAAATAAGTACAATATATCAGTTTCTTAATTTGCTATTCTGTTATTTCAGATTTAAGATATTTAGTTTGAAAGTGTTTCTTTGAAAGAGGTTTTTCTCTCTCACACAAGATAAAAAACTGATCTAACTGCTTTGCTGAAAGCTGCATTTGTACCACAGAGTGATGGTAAGTCCCATGAGATGGTAACTAACAGATAAGGCAACCACATATCAAAACAAACAAACATGGCGACGGTGTTACCTGAGGCACAGAACCAGTGAGGTTTTTGATTTCTCTCACAGCAGCGATGTTCCTTTGGATTGTAACATAACGACCCACAGAGATGTGTGTTTGGTTCAGTGCTGTGGATGTACAAAGACGGGCAAAAATAAACACAAACAGTCCACATGACCTTGTTGTTATTATGGTGATCTATATTTTTCAGTCTTTATTTGGTATTTTTAGTTTCCTTGTGCTTCCTGGTTTAATCATTTGTATTGCTAGTTTTTAGTTACTTGTTTGTTTAGTTTCAGTTAATTATTTATCTCTACATGGATGACATCAAGCTCTATGGCAGGAGTGAACGAGACATCGATTCACTGATCCACACCACTAGGATCTACAGCAATGACATCGGAATGTCATTCAGGCTGGAGAAGTTTAGTTGAACAGAGAGAAAGTATCCAGAACTGAGGGGATTGCACTACCAGAAGGCAGCATTGCAGACACTGAGGACAACAAACATCCATAAGTACATCAGGAATATGGCTATAACTGACCATGTGCTAAGTGAATACCTCAGGCATCAGAAACCCAAGAAAGAAGAGGAGCAAGAGGAGGAACTATCATGGAAGGACAGGACCCTGTATGGTATGTATCACCAGTAGATACAGAAAGTGGCTCACATTCAGAAATCCCACCAGTGGCTGGACAAAGCTGGGTGGTCAAGAATGACCAACCTAAGATCCTGTGGGACTTCAAGATACAGACGGACAAACTGGTGATGGCTAACCAACCAGACCTAAGTAGTGGTGGACAAGCAGAGGAAGACAGCCGTAGTGATAGGTGTAGCTATACCGGGTGATAGCAACATCACTAGAAAACTAGAAGCTGGAGAAGTACCAAGGTCTGAAAAAAGAACTGAAGAGGAGGCAACAGTGGCCCCAGTGGTAGTCGGCACTCAGTGCAGTGACCCCCAAGATGAGCAAGTGGCTCCATCAGATCCCAGGAACAACATCTAAGATCTCTGTCCAGAAGAGTCCAGTCCTAGGAACAGCAAAGATACTGCGTAGGACCCTCAAGCTCCCAGGCCTCTGGTAGAGGACCCAAACACTAAAATACTGATAAGATAACCTTTATTAGTCCCACACATGGGAAATTTTTTGGTCACGGCAGAAAGTTTAAGAAAGAGAAAGAAAAACACAATATGATAGGGTAAAGTATACCACAAGAATAAAATAGTATATACAATAGAATAAAGTACTATACAAATAAGATAAAATACTGTACAAAGAGCTCTATTGTAGTAGGGAAAAAAATTGCACTTTGTAATATTGCACATCAGGGAGACAGTTACAATTGTGTATGGGATGTGTGCGTGTGTCTGTCTGTGTCTGAGATATACTAGAATATATATTAACCCACAGGTAGCACAGACTGTTGGTACAACTACATTGGTAGAAAGTCAACAGTGATATAGAAATGACATGAAAAAAAAAGTGCAACCTGGTAAAACTAGCAAGCTGACATTAGCAATGCTGTAGTATAAACATCATAAAATATCAAAGCTTTATTATAGCCCTTGACCTTAGGGCGGAGTTGCAGTCTCTGACTGCTCTTGTCTACAATATTGTGTGTGTTGACTATAATATGCCGGACCCCCCCCCCCCCTCCACTTGTCTACACTTTGCTCACCTCTCTATTTTTGCACAGTAATCTTGAAACAGTGGTATATGCGCATTCTAAGGAAATCTGAAAACTGCAAACCTTTACAAAACTACATAATATTCAAACAAACAAAATACACAGTTCCACTACTAACTTGACAACCTCTTAAATTTAACTATTACAATTTTTAGAATTGGTTCCAGTACAGGAACCAGCATGATGAAAGCAGGGAACTGCGCCCCTTTTCCTTTTCTCATTATACAACACCCATCCTCTGTAACTTCCTTGTGGCAGCAAGTGATATTGTGGGAAGATTCACTAGAAATAGAAATATCTCAGATGTTTTTCTCCTTAGACTAATTATTCTTAAAAGGTCAGCTTGATGTCATAGTAGATGTTGGTAAATCATATTTAAAGTAAATACCCACATCTTGTACAACGGTCTTGTATACTTTGTCTGCCTAAAGATAACAGGGCCACTGGCAGGTCTTACATACAGCCCCAGATCAACAACACATTATAAAATTTCACTTTTCATTTAACAGAATCCATAAGCCAAAATGCAGACGTAAATAGACTCTAGTCATAGTCCAAAAAAAAGTTGCCACCTAAGCAAATAGGTAAGAGCCTCCTATTGGACAATTACTGCATGGGTGATTATCTTTCAGCTGGCAACAAGTTATTTAACCCCAACTGGTGCAATGAGTTGCTTCTCATTTCATAACCAACCATGCGGAATGACACATCTCGTGGTTGTGGAAAAGATATTAGTTTGTTTGAGAAGGTTCAAATCATTGTCATACATCGAGCAGAGAAAACATCTAAGGAGAAGAAGAAACTACTAAAATTGGGTTAAGAACTGTCCAACGCATTATTAAAAAGTGGAAGGATAGTGGGGATCCATCGTCTTCAAGGAAGAAATGTGGCCGGAAAAAAATCCTGAATGATCGTGATCGGCGATCACTTAAATGTTTGGTGAAATCAAATCAAAGAAAAACAACAGTAGAACTCAGGGCTATGTTTAATAGTGAAAGTAAGAGCATTTCCACACGCACAATGTGAAGGGAACTCAAGGGATTGGGACTGAACAGCTGTGCAGCCGTAAGAAAACCACTAATCAGTGAGGCAAACCGGAAAAAAAGGCTTCAATTTGCTAGGGAGCATAAAGCTTGGACTAAATCTGGAGCAATGGAAGAAGGTCATATGGTCTGATGAGTCCAGATTTACCCTGTTCCAGAGTGATGGGAGCATCAGGGTAAGAAGAGAGGCAGATTAAGTGATGCACCCATCATGCCTATTGCCTACTGTACAAGCCTGTGAGGGCAGTGCTATGGTCTGGGGTTGCTGCAGCTGGTCAGGTCTAGGTTCAGCAACAGTTCGGATCCAAGAATGAGGTCAGCTGACTACATGACTATACTGAATGACCAGGTTATTCCATCAGTGGGTTTTCTCTTCCCTGATGGCACAGGCATATTCCAATCGGGCTCAAATTGTGAACCAGTGGTTCTGGGAGCATGAGACATCATTTTCACACATTGACCACCACAGAGTCCAGACCTTAATCCCATTGAGAATCTTTGGGATGTGCTGGAGAAGGCTTTGTGCAGGGGTCCGACTCTACCATCATCAATGCAGTGCCGTAATCAAAGCTAAAGGCGGTCCAAAGAAATATTAGACTTTATTTTGGCCAGGCGCGCGCGCACACAGAGACAGAGAGACAGAGAGAGAGAGAGAGAGAGAGAGACAGAGAGAGAGACAGAGACAGAGACAGAGACAGAGACAGAGAGAGAGAGTGTGTGTGTGTGTGTGTGTATATATATATAGCACAGATATTTGTGAAACATTAAGTTCTTTATACATCTTGCACATGAACACTTTAGAAAATGATCCTCATTTAAACACTCTCTGAAACGAGTGATCAAATGATAATTTTCTGGACACTAAGAACCACTACTTAGGCCAGAAGGAAGGGAAGTGCTTGAGTTTCCCCCTCTTGCCTTTATTAACTGAATGGCTGCACTCACTGCAGCTCTCAGTTGGAGGGAAACTGTGTTAAGTTTCAGGAGAACACATCACTCAGTGCCGGAGCTGACATGGCTACAGCGATCTGATACTCCTCTTTATAAAAGGGTAATTGAACAGAGGCTCTGACAGAAAACAGCAGATGAATCAGGTGTATGGTGGCGATGAGGGGGACAGTACATTGTTTCCAGGACTTTGAAGAGAATAACTTGAATAACTTGGAAATGAACTGCTGTAATAACAAATTTCTGGTATTGATAACGGTCCATGTGGTCACTTTCTGCTGGTTTCTAGAATGAACACTTTGCCTCTTACACAGTCGAAACAACTTAAATGGTAGTCTGCCATTATTTTGCAGCCTTCTCAACATGATACTGATGAGGTTATAACTAATTAATAAAGTCTGCGTCACTAATAGCTTCATGTTGCCAACATCGGCTTGCATGTTCAGGTGCCCTGTCCTCAGAACTGGACCACACCATCAGTCATCTTTAATTCATAAGATGGTGAGAACATCTGACCTCACACCAAGTCCTCTCAGTCTGCGGTGAGGAGAAATGGCTACTGCTAGCACGTGCTGCTTTAGGATCTGTTTACAGCGTTCCCTTTCATATCAGCTTTAAAGGAGCACTTGATTTCTTTCTAGTGAAACATTAGATGAGAAGATCAATAAATTGCATGTCTGTTAATAATGAGGCTCCAGCTAGGCATTGTTAGCTTGATGCTGGAAACGAGACTGCATAATGATCAAGATTCATTGTAAACCATCATGTATTCAAAATCCAGACTGTGAAACACCAAAACCTTTAATACATGCTCATCACTCAGCCAGTGTTCAAGACAACCTGCTGGAGTTCAAACCATGGATTTACAGATAATGGTCTGGTTTGACGAGTGTTGATTTCTGCTCCAACATTCATGCTAAGGCCATAAACACATGAAAACATGGATCCAACCTACATTGTATCAACAGTTCAGGCTGAAGGTGATGGGGGATATTTTCTTGTCCCACCTTGGGCTCATAAATACCAACTGATCATCATTTAACACAACACAGCCTACCCGAGTCTTGTTGCTGACCATGTTCATCTATTTATGACCACAGCGTGCCCATCTTCTGATGGCTGCTTCCAGCTGAGGAAAAAACCATATCACAAAGCTCAGTTTATCTCAAACTGATTCTTGAACATGAAAATGTGGTCACTGTACCCAAACAGCCTCCATAATCACAACATCTTGATCCAATAGAGCACCTTAGGGATGTGGTGGAAATCTGGAAATCTGCAACAGCTGCATGATGCTATCATGTCAATATGGACCAAAATCTCTGAGGAACGTTTGCAGCTACATGTTGAATTGATGCCACGAAGAATTATGGGACTTCTAAAAGAATATGGGGGGTCCAACCTGATACAAGCAAGGTGTACATAGCACAGAGATTTGTGAGTGTAGGTCAGTCACAACAAATTTAAAGATCAGAGCTCAGGTTCACAGGTTAACAGTGAGCTCTGACTGCAGGTCAGTACATGCAATGAAACCTATAGGATACTAATGAGTATCACTGTACACCTAGCAGCACCGTAGCTAGGAAACAGTTTACTTAAGCTCCAAACTGTAAGCTATAAAACTTGGAAACACCATAAAGACAACAAAGATCTGTTTTTCACAACTCACACTTTACAGCTTGTTTACTTAATCTGTGCAAAGCCACTGTATCACATTATGGTGTCTTTATGGACTAGACAAATGAGACATAAAGTGATGCTGATAAGGAAGCTCGGGAGGTCCTTTTTTCACATAAAAAAAATCTAAGTTATTAAAAAAGATGAACCATCTTCTGCTGGCACTAACCGTGTGTCTAATAGATTCTAAATATATAAAATATAAAGCCAAGAGACAATGAGCCTTCTATATGGACGAGCTTTTTGTGCTTAATTATTTAAATGAATTAAATGTTATAAAGTGTTAATAAAGGTGGACTTTTTTCACCTTAAAGCCAAACTAGAAGTTTTTCCTTGGTTCCAGTCATGTGTGTGATAATTCCATGTGCCAAACCATTCCTTTAAAACTGAGTCCAAACGTTCCTGTCAGCTTTGTTTCAGGTTTAGCGTACATTAGTTCTGTGTCTCTAAAGCGAATGACCCAGTGTCAGTGACTGGTTTGTGGCATTTCACATTCATTTAATTAAATTTCACACTGCATGAGGGAAAACCACCAACAATAGGGCAGTAACCAATGTCATCTGTCTAACGTGATTCAGAGAGGAGGAAAAAAACCTGTCAGTAACACGACACTGGGAAGCCCTGAGGGAATGAAATCAGACGGGCGGTTTCCAGGTTCAACACATCCACCTGCTGCCACGAGCTTCATCTAAAACATCCACCTGCTGTCCACCCCGTGGGCAATCTCACTCCAATCAGTCTTCATTGGTGACAGCAAACACCACACCCTCTGTGATTAACTGACCATCTACCTTTAACAAAAACCAAGCTGACAAAAGTCATTGTTGTCATGAGCAGTTCATCTGTCTTCTACAGCAGAGGGCTGTAGATCCTTTGCCTCCCAAAATACATCACTGCTACTGATCCAGTGAGAACCAGAGAAGCATCTGTACCAACTCTACCTGTTGTGCGACCCCGACTAGTCTGCATATCTTTTGAGTTAAAATCTCACCAAATTGGGATTTTCTTGTTTTCTTCTATGAGGCGAATAACAGTCCAAAACTCGAGGATATCGAGTTTATGAACTGAAGACAAAAAAACAAACAAAATAAAAATGAACTCTAATGTGAGATAAGAGAACTCTAGACTTACTAAACATTTACACTGAGAAGAGAGTTGAATAGCAGAAAAGGAAAAACAAGTTGTCTTGTCTTTTATGCCTTTGGGGACACTCACTGAGAGGTGAAAGCAAAAAATCAGGGAATAAAGAAACAGAGAAACTGTGAGCTCACAAACAACAAAACATCAGATGATATCATGAAGTTATACAGTTCTCTCCCTAAAGTTTACCAAAAGAATGAAACACAATTCAACTTCATGTGTGAAATGCATTAAAAAAAAATCAAAGCAGTTGATCCTTTTTCATTTTTAAAAGCTACTCCTCGTAAGCCTTCAGTCACACAGGTATAGAGACCAGTTGGTGATCCCCCTGGCAACCTCTGGTCACTAGGGGAAAAAGGTGTATTCCCTGACTAGTTGGTGAACGGATGGTTTCGAGGATGGTACACCATCCTCCAAAATAAAAGTCAGGTCACACTGCCGCAATCAACAGATTTTAAAAAAGGCACAACTTTTACTTTGAAGGCGAATATTCTTTGTTTCCAGTTCATGTCAAACAATTCAGTTTCACTACAGCTCGGCAACAAGTTGGTGAGTGTTTCAATGCAAGTCGGCGTCCTCCATGCAATCTTCTATCGACCAAAGTTACAAGGACGCCTTTGGTGCACCACCCTCTTTGTGACCGATTTCACCTAGCAACACTCAGTAACCCCCACCAACCATTCGCCAAGTGATCAGGGAAGACACATTTTTCCCTAGTAACCAGAAGTTGCTAGGGGGTCACTAACTGGTCTCTAGGCCTTTGTGCTTGGCGCATAAGGAAGACTTAAGGATGCATGCACAGGACAGGCAACCTCTTTATCCAAACCAGAAAAACTGACAGAAATTCATTTAAATCTGAGGCGCCTCCCATCTTTGACATGTGCTGGAGAATGTATTACATCTAATGATAATTAGCTACACCATACCATGCAGCTTCTTTCAGCGGTTTCAGCTTTTAGAATTTATGCAGTAATGGGCTCTTTTGTCTGTTGTGCATTTGCCATTTGTGTGTTTCAGCCTTACATAACTCCATGGAAAGCCTTTTTTCTCCCTTCTATCCTGAAAGGATTCTAATTGGAGGTAACTGTCAACAAGTTTCCAGGGTGCCACCAAGTCCAAAACAAACACAATCCACTCAGACTCTCAAATGAGGGACGCTGAAGGTCAAGGAGCCACCGCATGCTATAATGATCCCCTGTTGCTAGCTTCAAGTTCAATTTCCTGAGGGTGAGCGTGGCCCTGCAGAGCGCAAGTCTTTTACTCACACCATAGGGGCACAGAGGCGCATTCACATGGGATTTGGCCAATTCTGCTTCGTCATCATTTCCATGGGAACGCTCGTTAGCAGAAGCTGGCTTACGTAGAGCGCAGTAGGGCGATGCTGTCGGACCTGTTTGTGTCCGACTATCTTGATCCTATCTTCACCAAACAGCAGTGGTGATGGGCTGTCAGTGATGGGATTTTAGTAGCAATTACTATTATTGTTCTGTCCAGTCTATAAAATGACAAAATAAAAGCTACGGAATGTGTTTACTTTAATCAACAGGCCAAGATCAAAAGACACTGAATTTGAATAAAAGAAAAACACCAGCTTTACTTTATCTTAATGTTTACTGATCTCTCTCAGTGCTTTCTACCTCCGTGAGTAGTCTGGCTTCTTTTCAGGCACAGGAAACTGCACTGCCTGTTAGCTCCAGTCTCACTGCATGTAAAAGGTAATCCTTACTTTCCTCTGGTGAGCAACAAATTGCATAAAAAAAACCAAACATGATTCTTTTCTTGCCATCAAACTGGGCAAAGCTATGATAATGCAAGCTTGAAGCTTCGTATTTGTCTCTGCCAAACTACACCTCCAATGTCTCAGCCTCTTTTTGGTCCCTGGAGGTAACTCTGAATTAGTTTATTAATTAATTTTCAATAGCAAAACAGCAATTAACATAAACAAATATACACACATTGAATTCACTGCTTGTACTGTGTGTTTTTATAGCAAGCATCTGTTTATTATCTCATAGCTGAAAAGGTGGTTATTTTGAAACTCTCGATGCTGGCTTATCTCTCCAATTTCCATCCGTCGCTTGCAATAAGGAGGACACAGACCAGAGTGGGAGTTAAGCATGCTGTAGCAACAGCACACAGGAACATAGCTTGCACAAACAGACAGTGGCGAGGCAACTATTGCTCGGATACCGAGCACAAAAGAGCTGTCAAAACTTCTCTTTTCACACACAGACAATATGAAAAGACACCGTTTAGGACAGGAACAGTCAAGCGACCGCAGCGCCGGATTCTGAAGGTGACTGACTGCAGCAGCATCAGTGATGTAGTCAAGCAGTAAAAAAAACCCCTGCTCCACCTCATAAATCACATGAAATCACCGGTCTCATCCTCTAACAAAAGGGTGCCATATCAAATAAACTGTGCAGTGCATCTCGTTTTTATATTAATTGCTCTTCTTGAGGTTTGTTGTAAAGACAAAATATGAAATATCGAATCAACAGCCAGACATTTGTGACCTCGTGCCTGGTTGCATAACACACAAATGAACCACCTCCCACGTCACCAGAATAAACTAACTGGCATACACTGAACAAGGAACCTATTATTCAGGAAATCCTGGATTTATCAAATATTTTCCCAGATTGCCCGCTTGTACCTTAACGTCTACATTTTCTAAGTAAGCCTTAGAATCTGACTGGGTAAATTATTTATACCACTGTGAATAAAGTAAGTTCTCTTCCAGTCTAGCTGCTGCTGTCCTGAGCATCTCAAAGATGCTGACCCAGAGGCAGCTCACCTGGGTAAACTAATGGTTTAGTGAAATATTGATAACAGAGGAAGCAACATGTACAGAACTGAAATGCAATTTAATTCATTTACAAGCAGTTAGTCTTGTTAATCAACTCTAAGGAGTGGGTTGTTTGTTCCTCTGTTCATCTTTTAACACTTATCAAAAAGGTGTCTGACCAACTTTACTAAAAAAAAAATATATATATCTGAATCAGAAACCGTTATTTAATGAGTTAAAAGAAATAATCACCTCAAAACTGATGTGAATGAGTTGGGTGATGTATGGGTGTCTGAAACAAACAACAACGTGTTACAGAGCAGAGTCTGCACAGTGGATTAACATAGCTCAAACAGAACTCAGCACTTTCCTCTCAAATCTGAAACAAGCGGTTTGGAGGAGATTATTTCATGGTTCAATTTGTCTAAGGAGCAGTTAGGCCAAGGTACCGCGTGGCACCTCATGCCATGTGAGGCTAAACCCACAACACTATTGAACTTGGATCGCTCAATTGCAAGTGGATCTGCATAAGGTCAGAATATTAACCTACTGCTGCTCCCCAGTAAGATAATGTTGTCATTTTATCTACTCCATCCCATCTCTAGATATGCAGCTTTGCTGACGTGAAGAAGCAGGGAATGGGGAGAATGTTTCTTAAGTCCACAGTGAACCTCAGTCTTCTAAACCGATGAAAAACAACTGCTCAATCCTCAGTGTTGATTTAATCCTTAAGGAAACGTCCTGGATGCTCCCGTAAACGTGACAAAAAGCTTTTTTTAACATTCTGCAATATGCTGAGTATTGCAGGAATACAAATTACAATTTGTCACCTCAAAGTTAAAAAAAATTTCAATATCCATTTTATTTAATATGATAAAATGATCTCAGTCAGATATTTTTTGCTGCAAAATGAAATTGTCAAGCACATCAACACTTTCACTAAAACCTGCCATAAATGTTGCAATAAGACAGAGTAAGTCTGATATCAGCTTGCAACTGAATAGAGTCAAGTTGGCAATTACATGAAATCTGTTTCTGATAATACAGCAAGACAGCTATTTGCAGAAAGGTTGCCTTCTAATAGGTGAGATGAGCCCTCTTATTCATAGTATTCTCAGATAGATATATTTCATTTTATAAAATATTTATATTAAAAGTCATTGTATTGATGGAATATCACCACTAGTAAACATCCTTTTTCCCAGTCCATCTCTACTCACATTCGAGCACCAAGAAAAGCTGTTGGTTATAGGTCACTGTAATGTTCATCTTGTGTCTTTCTGTAACTGTACCAAAAGCAGTAACAGCTCATTCTTGCAAAGGGCACACCTACAGAGAAAATGAATTGCCTGTAGTTAGCAAGTGCTATCAGTGTGAATGAACCTGAAACGACAGCTTTGTGGGTTTCTGGGTTATTAAATACAGTCAGGAAAGCACAAAACACTATTTGTAGCACATAAAGTTCTGATTAATGATCACTTTAAGAATTATGACATTGTGCTTTGCTGCTACACAGTTAAGTATAATGAGTCATATAAAGAAGCTGCAAGCTCACATCAATGAGTGAGCTCCTTTTTTCTAGGAAAAATGGCTCCTGTAATTTCACAGAGCTTTTCACTAGTACGCTGTATGTGTGCTGTATGCTAAAGATGGGGGAAATGCACTTGAAAGCAGAATTTTACCAGTTTTTTATTGAAACACAAAACCTTTGCTGACAATCTGTGTGAAATGAAAAATGGATACTAAATATAGTGAAATTAAACATTTTAACCTAAGCATACTTCAGAGGTCTAAAACACAAAAGCTACTTATAGCTTTACAAAAAACTAAGCCAATGTGCCAAAAGCTGCAGTTCCTTAGCTCTACACCCGCTACATCAGCAGCAATCCAAAGAAATTATTTATTGAAGACATTAAATGATCAATTTTCATATTTTTGTTCTAATTATAAGAGTTAAAGTTTAAAAAGGCACTAAATTTGAAGATTTAGGATTTTATTAGTTTTAAAAATTTGAGTTAAATTTTATATAACTAAAAATATTATGACAAAAGTGGTGTTCTTTCTTGGCCTGCTAATGGGCTCACACACTTAATGTGGGCAATACTGAAATAAAAGTTAAGAATTATTTTACAAATCTCTGTCATACTAGGTTTCCAAAAAAGGACCATCAATGAGTATGCAGTTACGCAGTCAGACACACCCCTCGTCATCACATCTGTTCTTCTGAAACCAAGGCAGTGACGGTGAAAACGCTCAAAACAGGATTTCAGAAACCAACAGGTGACATCTCAGTAGCTTTGTCCATCTTTTACAAGCTCTATGGTCCAAATACTACCTGTGACATGGTGACAACTAAAATACCAAACTCACACAACATTTTTCATGTTGTACATGTTTTTATCAAGAATGTCGGAAACTAACCTTAAAACAAACAAACAAACCTTCCTCTGCTATCTAGGTTGCTTCTAACAGCTTATGGAGTGACTTCAGTATCAAAGATGTTGGAAACTCTTCTGCTATAGATAAAAATAATCAAAGTATGTGATGCTTTTGCTCACTCCCAAGCACCTTTCCTCAATGCCTCTCTTCTCCCAGGAACAAAAGTGAGCAACACTAGCTAACGATAGCTCAGAAATTAAGTCCATCAAATGGTGATCACAACAAACAACTGGTTTCCAAAGCAACACGGACTTTTACACAAATGCTATATCCAGAAAATATACAAAAGATTTCTTTAAGTAGTCTTCAGGAAACGTTCTCCAGGTTTCTTGAAGCTCTTTTGTTCTGTTCTCTGTCAATATGTTCACTGGTTCAGTAATGGTGAGGAAGCCAATCCATAACTGATGGTGTTCCACTGTGTGTTTTTCTATCCAGGTATGTGTTTACTGTATTGGCAGTGTGTTTGGGATCAGCTGTAGCTCAGGAGGTGGAGCAGGTAATCTACTGATCGAAGGTTAGTGGTTCAATTGCTGGCTCCTCCAGACTGCATGTGAAGTATCCTTGGGCAAGATACTAACCCCAAGTTGCTCTCCAATGCATCCATCGGAGTATGAATGTGTATGAATGTTAGCTAGGAAGCACTAAAAGCTTAGAAGAAAGCGCTTGTGTGAATGGGTGTGATTGGGTGAATGTGGCATGTTGTATTGAGCCCTTTGAGTACTCTGGGAGAGTAGAAAAGTGCTACATAAGAATCAGTCCATTTACCATTTACCATTGTCATGCTGAAAGCTGAAAAAGTTGATGCTTCTCACACAGTTTTACATGGTGGATCAAAATCTGATGGTACATTTTTGTGTTTTTGTGAAAGGCTGCTAGTAACAAAGTGCCTAAAATCTAATCTTTGTCTGTTAAGTGTAAACAAAACACTGGTTAATCCCTCGAGTTTAGAGCTTTTTTTTTTATGCCTGAATGATTCATAGGTCAGTGTTAAGTGGCTTAATAACCACAAAACACATTCCTATGAAAATGTCACATTTAAGGACTGGACTGAAAAATTGGTGAAAAAGCTGTCAATGTCCAAAAGAAAACTTCACAAAGCAAAAGACCTAAAGACCTTTCTATAAAAGTCTGACTCCTTGAAAGCAAAACAGAAAGAAACACGGGGTCTTCAAGACTTTTGTACTGCATGTTGGCTATCCAACTTAAAGAAGCAGCTGCCTGTCTAATCTATATTAAATAACAGTAACAGTGAGTTGACCAAAAGTCAGGCAAATGTAATATTAAAGTTAAGACACATTATTAAATCATGTTGGTGAAATAGTTTTTGAGCCTGGCACTGAGGAAAAGAAGTGTACTCAACATTTGTTTTTAAGGAATCATGAATTAAATGTTTGATTTGTGAGAGGAACACCGTTTTATTTTGTCTTCTAAAAACTACTTAGTCAGTGAATGTGTTTTCGACCTGGCTTCATTTCCTTTGCCAGCAGCCAAAATAATCTTCTTTGTAATTATTGACAAATCTATCTCAAACAGATCAGTCATGGACAACAATAGAAAACCCTCCCTGCATGTTTAGAGCCTTTGTTTTCATTGTCTATGCTGCACTGAGAAACAGCGCTAGCCTGGTGACAGCTAGGAGAAATGATTTTGCACTTTAAAGCTCTAAATGGGTGAAACACAAGGATTGCCAACAGCGTCACGAATTATATTACAGCTTACATCAACTCCAAATCACTTCCCGGCTGAAGACAACAGCCTAGTATAACTATAGCTTAACTTTGGACGCCAAACCTCAAATTAGCCTTGTAACTGTGCCTTACTGTGTATCACAAACACCTACAGCAGCCCAAAACACAACATATCCCCCAAGCTTAGCACAAATCTGCTAATAGCAGCCTGCCACTGAAACGAGGTTTTCAGATTTTAAAGATTAAAGCTGCCAGTTGTGGAGCACACGAGGTGCCTCTGTCAATTACTGTTTAAGCAGGCTTCGGTTAAGACCAATATGAATGAGTATCCCGGCTGTGGCACTGGTGGTACCACACCTGTCAGCTAACCTGCAACTCCGGAGGGAATTCATTTAATCATATAACCAGCAGTAATACCAGTGCTAAATCTCAAACAAACAAAAAAAAAATGTGCCAATCCTCTTAATAACCAGCCAAGCAGAACATGTTTGGACCAACATATGTATGTGTACCAGAGCGTTCGACACATTTCCACTACTGCTGAAATTAATAATGGACTCAGTGATTTGTTAACTGACAGATTATTAATTTGCCGCACTGTTGATATGTCGGATTAACTATTTGTGCCATTTGTGCAAAGACTTTATTTTTAAAATCTACTTGGGTAATAGTTGTTTACTTGAGCTAATTTTCATCTTCAAGCAATTTAGCGAGAGGACAAAAAGCTCAACTAAAAAAAATAAATACAAAAGTTTTACATTTCAGTTGTTGTAGAAACAGGTTCTGCCGCTAAGCAGCCATCTCCATGGTTAATTTGTGCAACTGACACCATACCAACATCTATATATATGACTACAAGTCTTGATGACTGCTATAAGTCAGCAAGCCGTAAAACAGCACATATTGACTCACAAGTCAAATCTGATTTAAAAACAAGGCTTAAAAAAAAAAAAAAAACACCCGAC
>VUQG01034949.1:23384-50365 GCA_015106755.1 Etia nguti
CCCTCCCCCAATGGAAAACATTTACCTCATGCCCCCCCCCCCCTCCCAATTCTACACTTCATTAGTTGGTGTGGGACTCTGAAAGGCCTCATTTGTGCCTGCAGATAAAACATGTCACTGATTTTGTGATGAACATGCTCAAAGCTTTTCCCCGAGGATTAAACGGATCCTGCCAAATGTATAATTGTGGGTGTGGTGGGCTCGTCATTGTGAAAACCTACAGAGGGATCTGAAAGCACATGGAGTTAAGTAAACGCAGACAAGTCCCAGTGAAATGGCTCTACGCTCTAGAACAACTGCTGGGTAAACTACATCAATCTGAATCCATATGTCAACAGAATACAGCAGGCTACAGGCTGATGTATCACAGCAGCCTGTGTGAAAAGGAAAGGTGGAAAAACACAGGTTATTTATGCTCTGTGTAGTGACATATTTTCACAGGCAGGTCAAAAGCAGCCTGCTTTTCTTTGTTGGCACCTGGTGGTGACTTTCTATACAAGCTACTACCATTAACCCCAATTACCCCAAGTGATGCAGGTGGATGCTTCTCTGGTGTCCTGGATTGTTGATTACCTGACAGGAAGACCACAATATGTGCGTCTTCCATATTGTTTGTCTGACGAGGTAATCAATGACACAGGGGCACCACAAGGGACTGTCCTCTCCCCCTTCCTCTTCACCCTAGCCTTCAGCCACTGCACAGAGACCTGCCATCTTCTGATGACTCTGCGGTGGTTGGATGCATCTGCAGGTGAGATGAGTCGGCGTACCGGGCTGTGGCCGACTCCTTTGTCACATGGTGCAAGCAGAATCATCTGCAGCTCAACGTGGCAAAGACCAAGGAATTGATTGTGGACTTCAGGAAGACCAGGAAACCCTTGACCCCTGTGTCAATCCAGGGGGTCAACGTGGACATTGTGGAGGACTACAAATATCTTGGAGTACACAGATAATAAACTGGACTGGGTTAAAAACACCACTGCCCTTTACAGGAAAGGCCAGAGTCGTCTCCATTTTCTGAGGCGGCTGAGGTCCTTCAACATCTGTCGGACAATGCTCAGGATTTTCTTTGAGTCTGTTGTGGCCAGTGCTATCCTCTATGCTAGTGCATGCTGGGGAAGCAGTTTGAGGGTCGCAGATGCCAACAGACTCAATAAACTGATCCGCAAGGCCAGTAATGTTGTGGGGATGGAGCTGGACTCCCTTAAGGCGGTGTTGGAGAGGCGAATGTTGTCCAAGATAAAGACAATGTTGGATTCCTCCCACCCACTCCATGACGGGCTGGCTAGCCAGAGGAGCACGCTCAGTGAGAGACTGAGATTACCAAAAAGCACCACTGAACGACACAGGAAATCATTCCTGCCCGTGGCCATCTCCCTGTACAACTCCTCCATCTAATACACTGTAAACACTGCAATAGTTACACCCTTTTTACACACGCTCTTTTCTACTCAGTAATGTTGCTGTCCACATTCTTGATATTTATTATAATAACCTCCCTCAATCCTTGATATTTATTATTGAGTGATTTGTATATTTTGTGCCATTTCTCAATCTGTAACATATTGTATTGTTAGTATACGTTTTTGTTACTGTATTGAGCTACTGTAACCCACATAATTTCCTTAGGGATTAATAAAGTATTCTGATACAGCAGCAACACGGAACTCTGGAGACACTTTTTAAAAATGTTTTATTTCCCCCCCAAAAAGGTTACACAACATTCAGAATCCTTTTAACTCAACATTTGTTAATGTTTTATTATTACACAGATGCCCACCAGGACATGGTGCTACCACAGTAGCACGCCATTATGCAGATCTTTAGGAAAACAACGCCAAAAGGCAGCATTTTTGTCATACTAAAAATCAAATAGAGATTAAAAATATATAGCCATCTATTTTAAGTAACCGACAGATTGTTGTACAAGATTCACGCTCTCACACTGCTATAGCGAGCCACAGGAGAAATACAAATCCACAAAGTGAGGACCACACCAGCAGACAGAGCGTCCCCTTTGGAATAATCATACTTTCACACAGCCCAGTGAAGGAAACCGTATGCAGCCTACGCAAAAGAATGCTGGTGTTTAAATTTACAAAAGACAATATCTCTCAAGTTAATTGTATTTTGGTTTAAAACGTACATGTAACACACCTCTAACAAGTTTTTGATCTCAATTGCAGAAATGTGCACATGTGCAATATGGATAAGTATGTTTGAGAACGGCACGTCTTCACCAAGGTATTGGAGTTTAAACGTGTACAATTATACAGGCTCCATCTCCGAGGGTGGAAGGTGCTCGTTTGCTCCGTTCTCTTACCATTTTCTGAACACTGGTAGCGAGCGCACCTGCTGTTAACAAGACCAGACAGCATGGAACTGAGGAGAACCAATTCAAGAAATCAAGGCACATCTATTCACATATAAGGCTGATCCTTCATTTTATCTGAAATTTAAGAGAGTCGACACTTTTACCCATTCAAAGGCGCGCCCTGAATGTAGGCAAAACAACAACAACAACAAAAAACAAAAAAACAAAACCCAGAAGTCCTAAAAACGGAGGGATTGTGTAAACGTCATCTGAACTGCCATCTCTTTACACGGAGTGTTTCAAACATTTGGGAAAACTTTGGTTTTTGCACAAGTGCGGGGATGGACGGCCATCTAGCTCATCCAGAGGGAGAAGTCAGTTACAGTAGCTTAGCATAAAATTCACAATCAGAAACATGGCCGCCTGGTTTTACCTCTGCACAAGCACACCTTGATTTCATACACTTTGGCTTTTTGTATTCATGAACTTTAGAGGTATTAGGAGGCAGGTTCCTTTCTAACTGGTGGAAAGAGTACAGCTACCCTCGTGTCCAGTTTTTATCCTAAGCTGACTGGCTGCTGGCTTTAAACTGAGCGGACAGAGCAGATCTTACATATGCCTCGGCAAGAAAGCAAATTCCCAAAATATCAAACTACCACTTTAATCAGAGTTTGTGGGGAAAAGTGATCAATTCATGAAAGGGTTTGCATTTAAAAAAAAGAAAAAGAAAAAAAGCGTCCTGCTTATCTTTCGCAAAGCATTCATCGGCTGATAAGAGCAGTGTAAAGAATGAGTAAAACGGCAGTCGTTTCGATCCCATAGCTGCCCCACTTTACAAAACCAACATGTCCACTGTGCTGGGATACAACATTCATACGCTGGAATACAAAAGGCCATGTAGAGTTTCCAAGCACGTTTACTGCAGCAACATCTGTTTGACACATCTGTCGAACAGTGTAAAAGTGCGTGTTTCAATGATCTGAAATAACCAAGGAGAAGAAAAACGATTTAACAAAGAAAAATGGAATGTGGGAGTTTTTTTTTTTCCTTTTTTGCATTATTTTCATTTACAGTTCTCAAAGTTCGAAAAGCAGTGAGAGTAGCGTTAAAGAGGGAAGAAAGCTCCTGTAGTTTCTCTGTAAATTTGATATGTCCTGTCAAATGGAGCCAAAAAGGTTTCGAAAAGAGTGATTAGTGCTCTTCCAGCCAAGATGGACTGTCCCCGCCTGGCATTTTCAACTTGATGTGGAACTGCTTGAGTGTCTGTTCCAGCTGCTGTTGATTTCCAGCATAGTATGCAGCGATGGCATTGTGGAACAGGATGAGCTGATTATGCAGAACTTTCACCTGAGACAGCAGGAACGAAAAAGAGACACAATTAGCTGAAAGTTAACACGTTGGCAGTGATATGTAGAGCGAGCTAGCATCTAGCCAACCTTGTTCTCCTCCAGGAACTTCAGCTTAACGGAGACATCGTTTCGCATCCTCTCGTATTTCTCGCGGTGGATCTGGAACTGCTGCTGAGACAGCTCGATCTTCGGCATGGTGTTGGCGTCACGCGGCCCCAGATTCAGCTCCTCCAGATCTGTACGGTATGCATCGTACTCAACCCTAGGAGTGTTTAAATATATAAATCGCATCAGAAAAACGCAAACTGTGTCAACTGAATCAACAATAATTTTTGTACAAAAAAATGTTTTATATTAGTGCATCGTAAATGTATTATTAAATGTTGCCCTGATGTAAAAGCTGTCTGCTTGTCTGCGACCTCAGCAACCTACAACTGTCCATTTTAATTAAAATGGTAATTCATCAAATTAAACACAACTTATATGTCTGAGCTTCAGAGGAAGACGTTTCCGTGGGTGTCTGGCCAAAGCTTTGTGTCTCACGATTAAATAAAAGTCTGTTTAGTGCAGAAGGAGAACAAAGCCTGTGTGCACATTACCTTGCAGCTTCATACTGTTTGATATTGATCATGGTGTCTTCGATTGTTTTGTCCACGAGCGTGTTCACACTGGAGATGAAGAAGTTGATGGCAGCCAGCAGCGTGTCTCCGTTTTTGGACAACAGCTTTTGGGTTTCAGCGTTGTATCCGAACTCCTCCTAAAAAGAGTAGGCACAATTATTAGTGTTTATTGGACTAATATATAAAAACAATGGATCTGGCTAAAATTTAAACACATGGGTTTAAGCTGTGACCTTCCACAAATTTAATCGACTAACACACACACTTATTTTGAAAAATGTCCACTTAAGGCATCGTGAAAGTTCAATTAACTGAAAGTTCAACATTACACAATGCAATAAAAAGCTCTGATTTCACTTATTTCAAATGACCACAAACTGCAGCCTCTAAAGATGAATTATCACCGCCATAACTAAACACTACAAGCTTCATGCATTCACAAACTTAGGTTTCCACGCTGCCCACCCAGCGGTGCAACTATATCCCATCAGCCTTTTTAGGGCTGAGGGGTAAAAACTACATTCAGCTGTGGCAACCTGCTGGCAAACAACCAACTTCTTTGCAACTGATTTCAACCAGTGACCGACAGCAACCTCAAAGAAACACTGGTTTCAGTCAAGGGAATACACATTGTTCCCTAGCAACCAGTGGCTGTATCACATCCAATAATGGCAGACAACTCTTAACCAATGTGTGCACGCTGTCACATAAGATACCTCTAAATACTAGAAAGAGTAATAACTCTTGTGAAAATGGAAATATGCCTTAAAACAACAAATATGACCTAAAAATCACAATTTGTATAATAACTGGGGTTTTGAACCTCTTTGTCAGCTCAGTCTAATGCAGCGGGTATTTGATGTGTTTTTGTACTCTACTTCTGCACAAAATGGACATTATAAGAGGATAATGGCTGATCAAGGTCTACAGAAAATTAAATAAATAAATAAATAAATACTTCAAGAAGGCAACAGTGCTGCTGCAGAAAAGTTAATTTATTTTACTGCCCACTGCTACTGTTTACTCTAACTGGATCTCTAATCATCAGAGCTTCAAACTTCATAGAAAAAAAAACAAACAAAAAAAACAAAACATGAAAATTAAAGGCTACTCAGTTCATATCAGGTCTGACGCTGTCCCATAGCGTTCTGAAAGAGACCAGATCAAAGTCAAATGGGATCCAATCTTGGTGATCAAGTTTTCTGATCAGTGTTTTATCAGCTGCAGGTTCAATAATGCAAAACAGACGTAGCAGGATAGGAGGAGCAAGCAGAAAAACATATTTATGGATTTCCTGCATCACTGAAGACATGCAAATTACAGTGCCAATGCAACACAGACAGTTTGCACTGCTGTAACTTCACAGAAGGACTTTTTGTGGCGTCAGTAAGATATGGCTCCAGATGATCTATATCTCACTCAAAGCAGATTTTCATTAAAAAAAAGTATTATTTAATTAAATCACACATGCAAAACCAATCAGCTTGTGTACTGAAAGCATCTTTAAAACCAAAACGTAAACTCATAACCTTCTCTGGACAAGGTTACGTTGAGCATGAGCATGAGCAGCTATGGTGATCTAGACAATCTGAAGCAGAACCACCTTCATGACACTGAAAATTCTGGCTTCATGTTTGACATACCTCAAAAACCCAAAGAAAGCTCAGAGCCCTCAGACAAATCACAAGCCAATAGCTTCTGTGGGATTTCTAAGTGTTTTTTGTTCTTTTTTTGTTTTTAAAAACTGTGTATTATATCCAGTCTGGCTGTTTGTTAGATTTTATGGGGACTCACGTGGAGTTCCGGTGACTTGAGGCTGAGGTCGGCGAAGGCATCTCCCAGCTGCCTCTGTGTCTGCATGATCTGGGAGAGCTGACTGGCCAGCATCTGAGCCAGCTTGATCACATGCTGGTACTTTCTCTTGTTGTCACGGAGGACTTCGATTTGGGCCTCTAGCTCCAGGTCCACGGTCCGCGAGCCTCGACCAAGCTTCTCTGACAGGATCTGCCTGGTACACTGTGGAGGACAGCAGGATCGTTGAAACAAAACATGCAGATAATGAAAAGAGAAATCTAAACAGAAATCTACTTAAGAGTGGAGTCACAATAATGTCTAAAGTGACAGAAGACGTCGATCACTCCGCCAACATCCCAATTTACAAATGGAAGAAGAAGAAGCAGGTCAGAAAAGGGACATAAAAATACATCAAGTAAAGAGAGGTTTACTTTATATGTGTTGATGCTCCACTTTCTCACTAGGTCCAGTTTTTCCATCGCTGGATTCTTTAAGTCTTCTGAAAGCACCACCGCTTCACTCTTTGGCTGTGCTGTCATCGAGCCTGGAGAGTTGAACGTTTTTCACTTAGCGAGGTGATGTATATCAACAGTCCAGTTGAAATTAACTTTACAGCTTTAAAATGCTGTCAGTCACGGTAAAAACGACAGGAGCTTCATTTTGTTTTTGATCTAGAGAAATGCTGAAAGATACGGAGCTCCAGAGCTGACGAAACTGTAGAAGGTGGTCATCATCTGAAGGTAAAAAGGTCAGCTACAGTAGCTTTAAGTAATATTTTTAAAATCAAATGACAAAGCAGTGACGAAAGTTTTGATTTATTCCCATTTCCTCTCATCTGACCGCCTTTCTATAATATAATGGCAGCTTTGAGGCTCCGTAAAGACGCACCGGGTGCCACATTACGCGAGGACAAAGGCTGGAGGCAGGAAAAACCCACTGAGATTAAATCTGAAGGCAGTTTGTTCTCCAAGCCAAGCAAATGTTGAGGTATCAAGAAGTTAAATCAAATCTAGACATTCTGAGATGTAGACCTCAGTAAAAGGATTCTAAAGGGTATTTAAATGTTCACCGATAGCCAGTGCAAAGCATAACACTACTTATGTTAGCCCGGTCTTATGCAAAGGCAAAGTTTGAAGCGCCAACAAACAGGAAGGGAGAGGAAAGGTTTGATTTGGAACGAAGCGCAGCCTGCGGGAATAAAGAGCAGGTAAGGACCTGGTGAGAACCAAAGGAGGTAAAGTAGATTGTGGTTAATTTTGTGTAGAAAATGGTGTTGGTTCATCTGATTCATACACCATTGCTTCGAGGTACCTTTCTCAGCCTGACTATCGCTGGAAGAGCGCGCCAGGCGGCTGGCAACAGCCGAGCTGGGAGCTACAGGTGACACGGGAGATGTGGGCAGGCTTGCTGACCCTGGGAGATAGAGTTATCATTAGTGCGTTACCTTTTTTCCAGCACAAGTATATGGGGGGACTTTCTCGCTGGTGTTTATTTCCAGCCTCCCCCCCCAGCTGTCCCCGTGCTGTAAGTGAACGTGCTTGTGAACAAAAGCCTACCTCAGCCAGTGCAAATAACATGGAAAATAGCCATGGCAACATGGCGGTGAATGGGCTCTAACAGCTCTATGGGGAGATTTTTATTTGCATTTGTAACAAGGACATGATGATAAAACGCAAAAGGGGCGATACGATGTGAAGATCACAGCAAACTCATTAAATTCAATTAGATGTCCAGCTTTAGAAATTCAAATTTCTACCTTTTATATTTCACAGAGATTTAAAAACAAAAACAAAACAAAAAAACAAAAACAAAAGTGGAGCAGTGGGAACATGGACAGATGGGCGGTTTGTAAACTCAGAATGTTGCAAATAAAATCCAATAATGTAACAAGCTGACAAAGCCTGATAAACACACTGATGGAGATGCTGCGTCGTAAAACCTCTGAATAGTGAGGAAACGCTCCACAAAGCAACAAGCGTAAAACTGGGCAGAGTACAGCTCACCTTTGTATGGTCCTGATTCAATGATGCCCTCTGTGGTTGAGGCAAAGTTGCTTGAGGTGACACAAGTCTCTGAAAGGTTTATGGCCCCCGGGCCACTGGGATAAGAGTCCTACGGGAGGAAACAAAACAAAGTTAAAATGGTTTCAGTGGACCTAACAGACAAACATTACTACTACTTCATATGTACAAGAAAATAAGGTAGATTTAGGCCAACTTCTAATCTTTTTAGGGTCTAATAAATCACTAAAAAAATATATCTGTACTTGATTTTAAAGGACTGGAAGCTTTCTGTCTGTAGTCTGAAACCATCCTCCCGGAGAGAGACAGCTTTTACTGAAATACAATCTCAAGACTATCAGCTATCCTCTGATAACAGTTTAGCTCTCTCTTAGCATCTTTTATTTGCCTCCCTGACCAGCAAGCAGAACAGGAAGTCTTGGCCTGGAAGCCACAGATGATTGGTGGGTGTCCCCAGAGGCTTAATCAGCAGAAGGTCTTATGGGTTCGCACATTAACAACTGATTTAGTGAAGCTAAATTTCTGAGTCACTTTTGAAATACAGCTATAGTCGAGAAGAGAGAAAACCTCCACTGTGGTTTTTCAAGCTGTTTACATCTTTTATACCATCTAAAGTTTGAATGTAATATATATTTTTGCCCACTAACAGTGCAAATGAAGAGAGTGGCTGCACCAACAGAACAACCTTCTCACTCATTGTAATAATCATTATGAATGATATATACACACAGGGTGGCACGCAGTAATTTGTGAAACATTGACCACTGCTAACAAATTAATAACCCCACACTCAAGAAAGCTCAAACCGCCGTGTCCAGGATCAATTCAGCTCGTTCACTACTGAATCATTGCGTCTAAGTAGGAGAGTAATGAACACGTGGTCAGCAGTAACCATGGCCACAAAAAACAAAACAAAACATAGAAATATGTTAATGAGTAATGGTGACAGGAAAACCATAACCTTGCCTTCCTAAAGTGAAAGTCAACCAAAAGGACCACTCCCTCCATGACCATCACCATCTACACCACAGGTCTCCAGCTCCAGTCCTCGAGAGCTACTGTGCTACAGCTATTACATGCATGCTTGTTCCAACACACCTGAATCAAATGAATGGCTCATTACCAGGACTTAGCCAAATATCTGAAGAGGTGCACGTCAGGTTACACCATATGGCTTCATATACCTATAGTGTAGATCAGGGGTCTCCAGCTCCAGTCTTCGAGAGCTACTGTCCTTGACAGCTGAATCAAATGGTTGAATTACTTCTTCAGCATGCCATCAGGTTTGGCTAAGTCCTGGTAACGAGCCATTCATTTGATTCAGGTGTGTTGGAACAAGCATGCATGTAATAGCTGTAGCACAGTAGACCCCTGATCTACACTATAGGTATATGAAGCCATATGGTGTAACCTGACGTGCACCTCCTCAGATATTTGGCTATCTTGCTCAATACATGTCGCACACTAACAAAGGACCTGGCCACTTGTGTAGACGTTGTTATAGACTCTACACTGATTTATCACAGCAGCATTCAAGTGGCATGCAACATAAGTATAGAAGTTCTTTATCATTTTACGCATAAATAATAAAAGAATATTTATTTAATTTCTCCATTCACATTCAAGTTAAATCAAGACAGATGAAACCAGGGAAGATCCCTCCGGCAATTTATCAATTCCTGCCTCAGCAAGTTATTTTATCAGGATTAAACATTTTAAAGTTCCACACATGCTTGTGGTTACACCAGAGACAGTTAAAAAAACAGAAAAAAGAAGCTGAACACAGCCGCCTGATTGGGAAAAGGCCAACGTGGAAGTGCTTAAAAACTTGCACTCTATCTGAAGGCCACCAGATGGCGATAGCTGTGGTTGCAAAAAGACATCCAGTCCTATAGAAGTCTACGGGAAAATGGCTCTCTTTCTCAACCTCTAAACACTTTGCTACTGAACTCACTCCCTTAGTCACTCATTTTTGTCCCCAAAAAGTTGATTCTGTTCATCTGGACGTAGCGTTACAGAATCAACTTTTTGGGGATTTACTTACCTGGATGATTGAGAATGCATCAAGACACTCATTCTTGTGTCATACTGACTAAAAATTTAAGTCCATTTTGTTAAACTTGGTCATGCTATATGTGAAAAAGAAGATTAGCTGGGGTATTTTCTGCTCGCTCATGGGTTTGCCAATCACAAGTCATTAGCCAAAGACCAAGTGGTTTCACAGCCAGACCCGCCCCTTCTCGTCACATCTGATGTCTTGCGACCAAGACCGTAACTGAGGAAACACTCGTTTGAGGTTTCAAAACTTCAGAGAACAGCAGGTGACATCACGGTAGCTATGTCCATCTTTTATACCGTCTGCGAGCTGAACAGACTTGGCAGTGTGACTGTCAGCTATGAGGTGCAATCGGCTGGAATCACTGCCAACTCTCAGACTGATGAGAAAGAAATGTGTCTGAGGTCTGTATGTGATTGGTTTCTGATGGAAAGTGCTTTTCTTTACTGTACCATTACATCACTGCTTGGCTGCCTTCAATTAATTTAGCACCAAACATCTGCTCAAAAGTGTACATTTGATGCTCTTTTTCAGACATCCTGGCAAACTGAATATCAAATAACTAAAAGATGTAAAAAATAGTGAATACATCCCTTTATACAAGTTTCCCTTGTTTTCTGACACATACTCTTCATAGTTGTTTGCGCAGTTTTTAAGGTTTAATGAAACTAAGTTCATCTCTTACCCTGCTGAATACAGACTCAGGGCTCCGCTCTAGTTCTCCATTGCTGGTAACGGGGATCTCCGCCGCTGTGCTTCTGTGGGACTCCTCGGCCATTGTGCTCTCCTGCAATAAGGATGGTGAAATGAAGCAGGTTATTTCTCAAAGAACAAAAAAAGGAGACTGGATATCATAGACTGTAAATAAGAGATGTATCGCCGAGGGCTTAAAATTAAGCCAGTGCAGAGGAGCTGAGTCCTTCAAATGGGCAGCAGGGGGCGACTCATCGTCTGGTTAAAAATAAGTTTAATATACAGAAGTCAATGAGGGGAAAAAAAACAAAACAACTTACCCTATTTCTCACTGGATTTATCATTTTAAGTAAACATCTTCCAAGTGGGTTATAGTCTAAATGTTCAACAAAAGCCCTTCTTTATTTCACCATGTTAATTTTTTAATTTTATGGACTCATACAGAGTCAGGCCGTAGTCATAGCCAAGATCCAAGATCTAGGAACACAGTAGTTGTAGTTGTAGCAGCATGTCGTGGACAAAGCCCACACAGGGACAGGCTATATAGTTGTAAGAGTTTCAAGTGAAGTTTAGTGGGGCTTTTTCTGTAAATTTAGCACTTTTGTTCACACTCAATGACATATAAATAACATAATTTCTAGATTAAACTGCTTTTCTAATATCTAACATCAACAAATACTTAATATAATCAGTTTGACTATTCTACATTAACATCTAAACCATGCTGCATCACCATGACACTGATCAATCCATCCTCCTCTCAGTTTTCTTCACCGATTATCAAGACAGGATAAAAAGATTTAATTTACGATCAGATTTAAGATCGTTGTTCTGACTGATTTCAGCACCGATCAGGATATGAAGTTTTTGTGCAACAACAACTGGCCATCAGCTTTCCACACTCCCCTATTTCGCAACATTATTTCTTAAAGCTACACAGAATAGAATGCATCATCAGTGGCCTTCCACATCTCCTAAAATCTGCCACTGCAATGCCTTAAACAGACACTACCCAAATTTTGTCCATGTCCATGTGAGCATTAGCTGGTCCTATACAGCAGGAATAAGCATTGAACAAAACTCTCAATTCTCAGAATAATCATGTGGCAGTCCTTATTTTATTCGCCATGAATAACAGAAATCGTAGCCTTAATCACGATGCAGTGACACATTGGCTTGTTTAGCTCAACCTCGCAGCAAACCACAGGGTGGAGACGGTTTATGGCCACATCAGTTTTGTTTAAGCTATAATAAACTGCCTGCAGTTGGAGGATGAAGATACAGCTGTGCTAGTTTTAGTACTTTTTTTTTTTTTTTTTTTACACAGCCTAATCACTGTGGACCTGAAAACTGGGACACTGACCTAATCACTATGACATTCTGTATGGAAGCTTTTGTGAGGCCTATGAATGTTAGTCTGTGGAAAAAGTAGTATTTACAATGAGGTGTTTTTATAATCAGTACACAGGAATTTGCATCTCTGAGCAAGATACTTTATTTATGGATCTTGACCCCTTTCTAAATAATGCAAGTCGTTACCAGATCACCTGGTAAGAGGAGCCAGTTCCTGTCTTAACAGACTGAGTGGTTTCACTGTGAGAGCATAACGGTAAGTTTATATTGACCCCTACAGCATTTTCTCTCTCATCAACCCACACACAATACTCCACAATAAGAAAGGGAATGTTTGGTAAATTTTTCAAAAAATATAATACTGAAAGATCCCATGACAGAGCATCTGGGAGACACAATAGCCTCAAGACTCAAAGTCATCCTACAAACTTGGCACATGTTTTTGGACACACAGCCATTTTCAGGTCTCTTCAGAGATTCCGGTCTGGACTCTAGCTGGGTCACAACAGCGCTTTCCCAAAGCCACTCCTGTGTTTTCTCACCGGGACATTGTGTTCATGAAATATAAACTTTTAACACAGCCTGAGATCTTGAGAAATAAATTCCATCCCGGCTTGGACTACATTTTCTCCATCCATCTGCAAGGCCCTGTTGCTTCAAAGTATTCCCACAGCATGATGCCGCCACCACCACGTTTCAACGTAGAGGTCGTGATAATGAGGTGATGGTCAGTGCCAGGTTTTTCTCCACACACGTCATTAGGAATTGTGGGTAGACATTTCATTCTTTGGTTCCTCAGCACAGAGGATTTTGCTTCTCCTCGTTAAGATCTATTTATGTGCCTTGTGGCATACTCCCAGCAGGCTCAATCGGTGACTGCTGCACCATTTTTTTTGTTGTTCACAATGGACCAAAATAGACGACTGGATTCTTGGATACCTGTTCGACTGAGGCCCTTTGTCCATAATTACTTAGTTTGACCTGTTTTTACAAAGACTGTTGGTGTTTCCAAACTTCTTCAGTTTGAGAATGATAGAAGCCAACATCTTCTGCACACCTTCAGTGGTGCAAATATCTGCCCTCAGGTCTGTGCTTCGACACAATCATAACCAAAGGACTAGTGCCAACTGTCTCAACTTCATGACTCAGGTTTCACTCTGACATATACCATCACCTGTGAGAACTTCCAGCCCTAATTAGGACTTGTGAAATCGACTGCAGCTAGGAATGTAACTAAATAAGATATACTGGAAGCTGCCATGAACCATTTTTACTTAAAACAGCAATGGCGGTAAACCACTTTATACAATTCTCAAATACTTTGCAAAGCCATAGATTTGGCATTTTGCTTTGATCACATTTTGTCTCAAGAGGAAAGCTTGATGTAAAATAGTTTAGTGTATTTGAGTGAATGGAAGTCAAAATTGTTTAACAAAAATCAGAATCACCTGCTTCACTTACTCATCCACAGTATAACATATTCCAAACATGATGTCATGTGCGATAAAGACCCAACTTTGCTGGCTCTACCGCGTGATGGGCACATTAATACTTAAAGGCCATAGGAAACCTGCAGGCACCACAGATAAGCACTGCTCTGCTTATCCAACTACCAGCTGCAGGTAAGACTAGCTCCACTCAGGTTCAAACCATTTGCCTGTAAAAAGGTACATCTCCAATAACAAGCATAAAGAAAATGTGTAAATAAACACTGATTGAAAGTTGCTGACTAGTTCTGTTATTAGTGCTTTTAGCAGCAAATTCTAGCTGTCCATGCATCCAGATTAATGACTCTTTTTATACAGAAAGACATAAAGAGACGAACCGCAGAACGACAAATTATCAGGGGTCTTGAGCCAAAAATGATCACACCCACAGGAAAACTGACTAACAGTGTTATTCCACTGGCTGCAAATGAGTCGGGCGTGCGAATGGACAAGGTATGGCATGTCATAGGTTGCCATTCCCTACGGTTCAGTATCCTGGATACAGATCAACATGATGTAAGAGGGAGGGATGGATAATAACAATAAGCTTACTGTCCAATTAGCTGTGTCAGCCTTAGGAGGAAAGAGTCACGTCTTGCATCTCAAACTACGGAAGAACGTGGCACAATAGTGTTGCACAATGTTGTGCTCAAACTGCAAAAAAAACAAAAACAACCTCCCCCACTACCACCCAAAAAATAAGCAAAACCTGAAATTTGTCTATGTCAAAAGGGGTGTATACAGGGTGACTAAAGGAAAATGGGAAGAAGAATTAAAATTTCTTATATGAAATTCTTGGGATGCCACATTCAATGCTGGCACTGAGCCTGAAACTGAACACAAAAACAACAACCTAAGGAGTCACATTCCAGAAACAAGAAATGCGGGATTGGCTGTGAACGCTCAGTCAGGACTCCAGATCTCTCTAACCCAACCATGTGACCGGCATGTGCAGAACTCAAGAGTTGTATGAATGCCCAACTTACCAAAAAAAAAAAATTACATTAACTGTCAGTTAACAGTTAGCTTTAATCTAAATACGGCAAAATATGGATAGATGCATACTTACTGCCAGCAGGGGGATAACCATGGCAAATCAGCACTTTGTAACACATGTATATTTGCAATAATACAAAGTAATAAACAGAAATTAATTTCTTTTCTTAGTAATCACTTTGTTGTAAGCCAAAAGAGTAGAGTGCACGAGGCTTTGATGATCCTCAAACACATTACAAAGCGACACTTGGTAACAAGTGAGAAACCAAGCGCACCACCAACAGAGAGAAAACCAGCTACACCAGCTAACTTATAACTCCTGCAAAGCAAGTGGAAGATGAAACAAAGCAAACGTAAAAGAGGGAAACAAACACAATCACTCTACACAATAACACAGTTTCATGTTTTTGATTACTTCTAATAAAGCTCCGCAAAAATATATAACCTGATTATATAGGAAGGAGACCGCCACCGCAACAGCAAATCAAGGACAAAGTAGCAAAATGAGCGAGCGCACAGAGAGGAAGTGCCAGGACAGGTCGATTGTTCAGAGTGAAGGTAAATGTCACCTTTGTTTCAGTGCGAGTATCTCCGCTTTCCTCTGGTGTTTCAGCCGTTTCAACGCTGCATTTCGTCCCGTGTTCCCTATCGGCTACACGACCAGACGCTAAAGTCTCGCTCTGAATGCCCTCATCATGCTCCTTCTGTCCCGTCCCGTTACTGCTTTCTGCATTCTCTTCATCACTGTTAATGTCAATGTCGTACATCACATCGTCCTCCCTGACACTGCCGCTGTCTACGCTCTCCTGCTTTAACTCCTTGCTCAAACTCTCCTCTGCTTTGCCATCCTCCTCACAATCCATCTGAGGCTCCTCCGATGAGGTCTTCCCCGACTCTGCCTCAAGACTAACTTCAGACATACCTGGAAACAGACAGACAGGCAAGTATGAAAAAGTCCCACGAAGCTGGCCGACTGCTTATAGTGCCCCTCCTAACAAAGCTTGCGTATGCATGTAAATGCATTAAATGAAATCAGTTCACTGCTGCTTGTAAGGTATTTTAGGACTTCTCAAAGTCTACTTTGTGTATCTGTATCTCGCTGAGTGATGACTTTTTATTAAATAAGGCACCAGGGAATCACAATAACAGCTTCCTAACTTTGTACAAAAACATTACTTTGTATAAAATATGAATCGTTTAAATTCACATTATTTAAATGAGTGGTGGGGTTTCAGGCTGCACAATACATACTCTGGGCCACACCTACAGCACATCCATGTACTATACTTCCTTATTTGCCCCAGTCCAGACCTTTGAATCGTCTGCCTGATATCAGACACACGAAAGGACCAATTGTAATTGTGGCGTATGTCCTACAGTTCCAGCACATTAATGTGTCTATTGAATGGCCTCGTTGGAACGTTGAGTCGAATGCATGTGAGAGGCACAAACTGGGGCTCTGTTATTGATGAAAGCACTTGCACAACAGAAAAGTGAAGTGGCTCAGATATAGACACCATTTTTAAACTATACTCAGGAGCAGCTGTGTAATCCAATACCTAACTAGAAACTCCCAACAGGATTTTACAGTTCTATTTATTCTAAGGTAAATTTCGATTGAATTTTAAAATTTTGCATTTTTAAAATGTACCTGTTAAACTACATGTTGTTAGCAGTCACCTGAGATACCTGAGCAACTACCTCAGATGTTAGGGCACTCCTGGATAATTTCCAGATTTACAGCTCTCTGCCGGAAACAAAGTGCACCTTTCACATTGTATTAACCGCGTCAGGTTTACAGCCTTTATGACATTGTGGAAATCGACGTGGATGCTGCTAGTACTACCCGGAACAGAGTTGTGTTTATCAAGGTTACCTGTTGAAGTGCAGTCACGTGACTTGCTGCAAGGCTGTTCAAAAGTGATAAAAAAAACCCAACAACTTTCCAGACCAAATATATAATGCAGCTAATTCATTTCATTCATTGAGGTTGCAACATAATAAATGTGATAAGTATGCATCAACCAAACCGTTCCCTAGCGTTACCCGCTAGTCGGTTAGCCCCGAGCTACCCACTAATTTGACTTAACGTGAATCTATCGGCGCTGTTGACGTGTAGTTAGCTAGCGTTAAGTAGCTAACAAGCCGACAGGCAACTAAGGGAAAACTTCCAATGAAAACACTTAAAAAGTTGACAGTGTCTTCAAGCTTCGCTGGATGTGCACATCTGTGTAACAATTAAACAGGGAAGAAGAAAACTGTAGTTCACATTACCTGTGTGCGGCTGTGGCTAACTGTTTTAGCTGTGCGCTGTTAGCCGTTGCAGATGCTTATTGAAATCCTCAGCACCGGGCCGCACTGGACGTTTTAACGCAGAGGGCTGTTAACGCAGACGGTGCATATAGATGTACTAGCAGTTTATCATCGGCTGTCTTTCGCTCTCGTCAAACACGCCAGACTCGCTGTTTGACTCCCCGGAAAGACTGTTCCACTCTGCTGGGCCTCCGCTGTCAGCTGAAGCAAACTACATCATTTGCGGGATGCGCTCTCCCCCTGCTGTTAAAAAAATATGTTGTTTGCAGTTTGTGTCGGATGCTTATGATACGTTTATTATCTATTTAAGATCTGAATAGAGACATATAGTCTAAGGCAAAAGGATAAGACAAGAAAAAGACCGATATGTCTGTAAAGCATTTAACGTCAGTGTTTATCTCAGCTAACTACAAGTTTCTCCCTGTAATCTACTTAGAAAGTGATTTGCCATGGCAAACTCAATTTCCCATGAGAGCCTGGGTGGGGACGCACATTTACGTTTCGACGCAATCTCGAGCCCTGGTTGAGGCAGTCCAGTTAGAGGCCATATTGGAATATATGAAGTCGGCTTGCACTTTGATGGAACTGAGTGTCTGGCGTTTTGAGAGTCTCTACACTGCTATCCAGGATTTATACGCGAGTGATTGCAACAGGCATTCCACTTGAGACTCTGCTAAGTCTAGACGGCAAGTTGTCTCGCTTCTTTTATTGGGAAAAATGAGTCCAACCGATGCTAAACGGGGGGCTAAACGCAGGAAGAACAAGCGGGGCGGTGGCAGTAGCTGCAGTGCTGTCTGCAATACCAGCGGTGGCAAGGCCGGGGTTGCTTCGGCCCTGGGCTGTGAGGGAACAGCAGCACCTGCCTCTGTCGTCAGCTTTTTGACACCTGGCAGTGCAGGCAGCGGGAATATAGGATCCATCACGGGCATAAACGACGAGGTAAGAGTGTCACACCACTGGATGTCAAAACAGGGGCGAGCAGCTAGGAGCGTTATCAACGACACATCTGATTTGGGCCCGAGACTGATGGTAGGAAGGCAGCTAGCTAGCTAACTAACAAGTGCAACGTAGCTGGTAGTTAATCACAGCTGATGATAGTTGTTTATTCTTTGTGAAATAATCGCCAGCAGTTAAACAGTCTCCAGTGTAACATAACACACTGTCTTAAACGTCAGGCTAACTTACTAAAGTCTTAGCGAAATCCTGGCACCACCATCGTTAGCTTAAGTTAAGAGGTCTTAGGTGTATCGACAACGATTTAGACACAATCAAGCATTAGCGTGATCTAATATTCTTCTTTATGTAGAGCTAGCACAGGTATAGACTGGGGTGCTCGAATCAAAGTTATTCGGGAATAACATTAGGATTAACGTAAGTGGCTCAAAGGCTGCTATCACCTAGGTAAACACTGATGCTAGCTTGTGCTAACAGTCAAGAGCACTAACAATTTCATCACCGTTGGGTTTTGTGCTTTAAAATTCCGAGTTTCCAACATTTCTTTCTCTCTCTCTCTCTCTCTCTAGTCTGTAAAGGTTTGAGTTTAACTTGGTCATATTTACCAGAGGACCAGCTAAAGTTCTCGACTACCTCCAGTTGTCCACGTTAGCCTAATTAGCCCGTATACTTCAGTACCACGATAGTGAAACTTAACAGTGAAACCTTAAGATGGTCAGCAAGCTTATTTACAAGATCGGAGATGTTGGTTAACTTAATGGGTCGCGTAAATCACACCTGAGTGTTTTATGTTCTGCATTGAAGGAAACTATGTCCTGTCTGTGGTTCTGTGTACGTTTATTGTGCTTCTGTAGCTATTTAGGTCTCTCACGTAGAAAGTGTGTGTGTGTTGTATGTTTGGGATTAGTGATGTTACAGTATCAGATTTTCCGCTACAAGTGGGCAGAAGAATTCATGGTAACAATAATATCGCTGAAAATAAAGAAAAATGCCCCTAGTCATACTAATCTTCATTTGTTTCAACTTAACTTTATTCATTTTAACTCTGTTAATTCACTGCTGCACTAATAAGGTAAATGATACAAGAAATTTCTTGGCTAAACCATTATGGAAAAACAAATGTGACTACTTGGTGCCACTGCTGTTTTGTTTGTGTACTCTTTTTGTACACAAAACATCATGAAGCTTAAACAAAGAACAGTCAGTCAGTCAGGCCGGTGATAAACAGGAGAAACACCTGTGAGTCATAGTGCAGGAGCTAGTGTTAGCTTGAAAAACTGTCAAGACAACACAACGGTAATTAAATTAAGAATTAATTCCTCAAAGTAACACCAGCCTATCTGCACCTATCTCAGTGACTCAGCCTCGCTCTATCTCGGTGTGTGAGAGAAATACAGAGAAAGAAAAATGAATGCTGTTAGCGCTTCACACCTTACTTTAGTCATCCATAAAGTAAGCGTACACTGTATAGTACATGTGTATATACTATATAGTGCGAGGTGACAGTATAGCAGTTACTCAAAAGAAGAGAGCCTTGATATAAACTGAAGCCCTAGTTGTTCAGGTATTGGATCATTTACTATGTGTTTATGTGCATGTTTTGCTGCCGTATTCATTTTTATTTTTAAATGTCAGTTATTACCAATAGTTAACAGTACATGCACAGATAGCCAACCTGTTTTTCTCACAGCACCGATTACTACCATGGTGGTTTGTGTCAGCCTGCAGCAGCAACAGTAATTTGTCGTTTAAGTTTACATAACATGAAACTGCTTGAATTTAATCCTTTAGTCTAAATGATCACTTACGACTACTATTCTGCCAGTCTGTGCATGGCTAGATAGAGATTATGTTTTGCTATAATTTTTCTGAGTTGACTCCTTAAATGTGCGTACATCATTTGTGGACACTTTCATGTTGTCTGTGTATCCAGTGTGTGCAGGTGTGAACCTATGAGAGATTTATCAGTAAAAATATATATGCTGTCTAATATAAAACCCAGAAAATAATACAGAAAACAATAGAAGCTTGGGGTGTAATATAGAAATTGTGTCATCAGATAGTGTAATTGATCACCTGCATAAATAAAAAGGGATGAGTTCGTTGTAAACTATGAGTTGTTTTGTGTCCATCAGGTCAAAGTGAACAGCAGCGTTACACCACAGTTTACGGAAGGACCGGTGAATGCTGACTTCTCTGGAGTCCTTCAGGTAAAGTACAGTCAAGGGTTTCAGAATCCACTCAATGATACAGAGCACTTTGTCACTCAAAGACATGTCCATTTTACCAGTGTAATACACACCTTGACAATAGAACTGTGGGTACGCTAAATGGTGAAAACCCTCTCAAGATTTAAACATTCAGTGTCTCTGTTAATCCAGTCATTTTAAAATTTCATATATGGTAGAACTTGCCTCAGAATTATTCATACAGCAGTCCATTCAGATGCTCCAGCGTTTGTATTTTGTATTTTTTTTATTTTATTTTATTTTTTTTTTACAGTATGTTTTTTAGTGTTGATAACTGCCTTTTTTTGCCTTATTACTAGTGAAGTTTTTCCTCAGAATTCAAATACATACAACACATATCATGAACATGAGCTTGAACAAGGAAATATATGTATGAGATGTACTGTTTATCATAGAGAACCCAACTGATTGATCAGTGAGCAGATGTCGTCTGCAAATATTTGCTTTTCGCTGATCTTTTATAGTAACAATTGGATACACAATATATAAATGGAAATTAAAAAGGTAAAGAAGAAGGGCGAGGAATGCCCTTCAACTATGTTATGAGAGTTGATGTTGCATAGTTTGTCCAACAGAGGGCACTTTTCAAATAGCTGAAGTAGCTGAAATAGATGGAAGTCAAGCTTCTTCTTAAAATCCCATAGCCATCCCACCCACCGTCACAAGCAGTCAGTGTGTATATCATTAATTGAAGCCTCTAGCTTCTAATTACGTGTTTGTGCCCCTCTGTGGTTCACTCACTGAAAGGACTCTGTGTTAAAAGTTCCAGTGTTTTAATGAAGTACAGCGGGTCTGTTCAAACAGCTGTTGTACCTGGAGTACATTGGGTCGTGAATATTAGATTGGCTAGCAGTTCAAGTGTTCACAAACTCTATTTTTTCTCTAAGTCTAAAGTAAAATCTGGATTATTATTAGAAGAAGAATTTAGTTTGACTTTCCTACTAAAAAATAGTCTGCTTTTATTTATTCCCTTATAAATGACAAAAGCCACTGCATTTCTCTCTAGGGGATTTTAATCAAACACAGTGATTTAATGTAAACTAACATTTTTTTCCTTCCTACCACAGACCCCATTCACATTTGGCCTGAACCAGCGGGCGCCCTACACTGCTGGTGATCGCTGCCTCTTGTGTCGATGTGAGCGTAAAGACACTGTCGTGCCTTCAGAGGCGGGCATCTCAGGCCAGAACGGTACGGCACAACCTGCCAAGACTCCCAGTGCCCTACAGCTGCCTCTGTGGGTGTGCTCTGACTGCAGGCGCACAGTGGAGAAGGAGGACCGACATACTACTCTAGAGCAGTCTTTGGGGGTAAGTCACATGGGTGTGAAGAGAATTAAAGTTATGAAGAATTTGTGCATGGAGAGAGAGTGCTGCGTCTCAAGCCTTTGCTCGATTCCGCCGTTCAGACGGTTATCTGGCTCAACACGGATGCCACATATCTGCAGTTTAACTTGCACAGCTGTGGTCTTTCAGTGGATGGTGCAGCTCCTGTGTTCACCTGGCACTTCTGGTTCTCTGCCAGAACGGCCGAAACAGATGCAGCCATCGTGAGCAGCAGCTGCTGCTGTAAGAACGTAATGATGGAAGCAGAATAATAAGATTGCACAAGCTTGAATTGATTCTGCCAACGAGGTAGCGGCTTCTACACACTTCAGCTTGAAATGTGCACTTTTTAAATTTATCATTAAACAAAAAGTATCTCAGTGGATGAAATGCTTTTGATGTATAATAAATAGTACATAAAAATGTAGTTGTGATTATGGCATTAGATGCATCTGTATCTAAAAATGAAGGAACTAATTATAAAAATCATAATACGTAATGATTTAAGTCTTCTTTTAACATGTAGTCACATTTAATACACCTAATGATTAATCAAGAAAATGAGTGGCTGTGTTGCTGTCGTAGTCTTAATTAGTTTCCTCTCTTTTTCCTTTGCACACCCAAGTGTGACTGTAAATGTCCTCTCAGGCCTGTGTTGTAAGATGACGTGTGTTTGAGTGTGCGTGTGCGCTCCAATTACTCTGTATATAAAGAGCTTCTTTATGACCGACTGCCTGTGGAAAAATCTTGTGATTTGAAATCAGTGGGGGGGGGTTTTCTCCCCCATAATACAAAGTGACTTTTTATTTTCCTGGTTGAATGTGTGTACGAGTGATTATTAGTTGTAATTGGTAAAAACACTTTTCTACAGATAAACTTACAAATGCAGCGACTCAACTTTGTTTCCGTTCCTACAAATTCTAAAAGAAATTCTGCTTTTTATTTTTAGGCAGATGGTAAGATTGCACCTACATTTTTGTTCTTCATCCAAAGTCTCAGTCTGAGTTGTTTTATGGTTATTCTGCTTTGCTTTTGAAAACTTTATTAGTCCCAAGCGTTTGCTTTGTGGGGCTCAGTCCTATGTTTTATTAGTTGTTGGTGCATTGACTTTGGATGGTGGTCTTGGGTTTGGCTTCCTCTTAAATGTATTGTTAAATGCATCCGAACTGCTGGGGCGTGCTCTGCTGACTCACAGCATTATGGTCCTGTAGTCAAGGGGGCCAAGCAACTGGAGAGCTTTTATTTTGAAATAGCTGCAGAAAAGAAAATTTGTACATATATTCTTTATCTAGTCTGCCCCATGCTGCGCTTTTTCTGGTGATGAGTGCATGATGGTGTGACATCATAACTCAGTTCTCACAGTGGTTGGCTGATCCCGGACCCAGTACTTGCCAATTGTGACTGTAACTTTTCTCTAAACAAAAAGGACTGGACTGTGTGCTCATCCCAGTTATAGTTACTGTCCAGCACCTTATAAACGCAGATAGACTGAGCGTCATGTGGTGCTGGACATATCAGATCAGTCATGTTCTCAGGGCCTTGTAGCTGTCACAGTGTCCAGACCCAGATCCACGAGATGATCAGAGATTACTTCATGATGAGCCGCAGCTGAAGAGACTGAAGAGGAATCAACCGAAAAAATAAAAAATCCTCTTAAATAAGGGGAAGTGATTGACATTCATATTATGTGTTAGCGCATTATTTTCAGATTTCTGCACAGCCCTGTGACATGCCCAGTGTCACCTTCAGCTTCTGATAAATTATCAGCATCACAGTAAACAAATAAAAATGTTTCTGGATTTGTTCTGTGTCTTATTCTGATGTCTTTGTTTTTCTTCATAATGCCTACAGAGTCAGGACTTTCTTTTGCACATGCCTGTGGGTAATGGAAACTTGGGCCAGGAGGCAGCCACAGGGGACAGACTGACCACTGCTGCGCCTACTCTACCCATGCTTCCTGCCCCGGACCTCACCACGCCGATGCCTGCTGATACAGTGTGCAGCTGTGAAGCCTGCAACGAGAGGCGGTCAGTTCAGGTTGACTCTTTGATTCTTTGCGTTTTTGTTTTCGTTTTGTTTTCTTCACTGATTCTTAATGAATTCGCGGGAATTACAGGGAGATCTCTGCCGAGTCAGAGAGGGAGTCGCAGCAGCTGCAGAACCACTGGTCGGAGCTTCGCTACCTGGTGCGCTACATCTACAGACAGACGGGAACGCCACTTGCAGATGACCACGACCAGCCCCTAGAGAGAGACAAGGAGGGCATGAAGGAGCTGGTGGACAGGTATGAGCACGACCAGAAATCCCGCCTCTCTTTCTCAGTTCTTTCTTTCAGGGGTGTGTTTGGCCACTAGAGGTCCCTGTTAACATGGAGCTTCTGTAAAAACAACCAGAGGCGTGGGAGCCTTTGCGCTGATGTCAACAAACTGAAACTGCTGCCTTTTTTTGTTTTTGTTTTTTTGTTTTGTTTTTCCAGTGTATTTGAACAAGTCCACAGGCCCATAAAAGGCCTATTTGATTACTTAATATGATGTAATTGAATATTTGAGGAAACAATATGACTCACATTGGGAGATTTTAAACTGTACACACAGTGTTACAAGAGAAAGAAGAGTTTTACATGCTGGTAGCATCAATAGATGGGGAATTTTTTTTCTTTTCCCACATTATGTTTTAATCTTGAATGTGTTTGTTTTTCTCCCGCAGACTCTGTGAAAAGGATCCCTATCAGCTCTACCAGCGGTTGGAGCAGCAGGCTCGGGAATACGTCTTGGAAATGAAAGTGCGTCTACTGAAGCACCTTTCTGCAGGCTCCAAGAACACGGGACCATCTGGGACCATAGCTGCAGCCCAAGGTCCTCCTCAAGCCCACCAGTTCATCTCCCTTTTGCTAGAGGAATACAACGCCCTCTGTCAAGCTGCACGAACCATCAGCAGCTTCCTGCTCACCCTGGTTCGTCTGCGTTATTCCCCCATATACGATAATGATGATGAACATATTCATCACATTCATAACTTTTCTTTTATTTCCTTTTTTTTGTTCCTCCCCAGGAAAATGAGCACCTCCAGAAATTTCAGGTGACCTGGGAGCTGCACAACAAACACCTTTTCGAGAATCTGGTTTTCTCCGAACCGATTTTACACAGCAGTTTACCGGCACTCATTGCACAGCTTAAGTAAGACGTCGCTTCTATTTAAAGCAAGACTCTATGACTAGACGCTCATCGTGATGATTTGATTGCTAATAAAGACCCAAATTGCACATTACCTTCTCAGATGCTGCCTTTGAACAAGCATCCACAGTACTGAGCCATAAGCCAGCAGGCTTATCCCTGATCCCTATTTGGTTTTTTTTTTGTTTTTTTTCTTTCCCCAGGCATGGCACAGCTTCCCATGATTCATACAACGAAGATATGTACAGGACGCTATTAGAGAGCTACCAGCAACTGCAGCAGGAGATGGCTTCAGTGGCCGCTCAGTGGCAGGAGTGCGAGAAGAGGATTGATGACTATGTGGACGAACAGGTACGCAGGGCAGTAAGAGAATGTTTTGTGTAACGCTGATGTTCAGTACAGAGAATAATAAATTGTGTGACATGTTTCTTTTGTAGATGCTTTTTAAGGTGGAGGGTCAGAATATTACCAACCAAAGAACAGAGCCACACAAGTCTTTAATTAGCAAAAATGTAAGTGAAATTAAAACTCTGGGACTGTTTATGTATATTTTTTTCACTCTTTGATTTGTGAAGCTTCTTAAGTCTTTGTTGATTCTTATTATCTGCCCGTTTCCAGACTTTAAAGACTAAGCAGGGAATGCTGAAAGAGGACTGGGAATTCTTTAAGCAAAGAAGGTTTATAGAAGAACAGGTACGGCACGTGATTATGACGCTGTCATTTTAAAATGAAGTTTTACGGTTTTGTCCTTCAAAGCGCTGTAATGGTTCCTGTTTTGTTTTTTGTTTTTTTTGTAGTTACCCAACAGTAAGAAATCCCCCACCGGAGATAACAACTTCACAGACACTATGAGAATGCTGTCATCTCGTCTGAGTATTCCAGACTGTCCAAACTGCAATTACAGAAGAAGGTGAGATGTCAGGATTCAGTGGCTTGTCCCTGTCTGACCTTTTATTTTTTTGTGGGCTCGAGCAAAAGTTTTCAAGTCTTTTTCATTCTTTTTCAGTCCAGTCCTTGTCCCTGACAACTTTCAGAGGATCTTTTTCTTTCTGTTAGCCACCTAGCACTGACCTATGAATCATTCAACCATAAGAACTCAAGGATGAAACAGTGTTGTCTACACATAATGCAGTTTATTAAAAATGACAAGATAACAGTTTGAAGGCCTGTGTAGTGTGTCCGGAGAAATTTTGAAGGGGGAAAAAAAAAAAATCAGATGAACAGAGTCTGAAAGTCATGTCCTTGCGGAGTAGAAACCAATCCAGCAAAGATCTGACACAGTAACCATTTACTGTTTACTGTAGCCTGTAGAAATGATCTCGGTGGAAGGGTGGGTATCAAGAAGCCAATCTTAAGGGAGGGAGAAATGAGGAGCCAAGGCTGAGGTATGCCAAATTACACAAGAACTGGGCTGAAAATCAGCAGTGACATGAGGTGAGGCTCATGTCACTGGTGTAGCTCAAGACTTTTTTCACTCTGCTATAGAACCTCATAGAACCTATTAAAGATGGGAGAGCGAGATGTCAACATGTAACAGTGATGTTTCGTAGACCATTTTTCAGGCATTAAAAATAAGGCACCTAACTAATTTGACTGTATGGGAATTGTCTTTTTAAAATACTTCATGAAATAACTTTATTGAGTGAGTCCTGTAATCAGTATCGCAATATAAATTTTGTCTCAACTTTTTCCAACAGGTGCACATGTGACGACTGTAGCCTCTCTCACATCCTAACGTGTGGCATAATGGACTCTCCCATCACTGAGGACCTCCACATCAAACTACCCATGCAAGGGGATCCTCCCCGGGACTTCTTGGCAGAGGTGCACCCTCCTAGCCTCTCCTCCGGCAGTTCAGCGTCCGGCTCCAACTCCAGTTCTCCCATCACTATTCAGCAGCATCCGAGACTCATTCTGCCTGAAGGGGACGCCAACACTTTGTAAGTCATCTTAAAATCATTAAAATTAGTATTTTCCCCAATCTTAGCGTTAACATAAAAACAAGTGCTATTAAAGTGGAAATAATATTTCGATAAATAGTCTCTTCTTCTTCCTGACTTCTCATTTCTCTCTTGTTGTAGCATTAGCGATGATGACGAAGTGCCTCCGTTGTCCAGTAAGTTCGGGGACATCTACCCAATGAGTGGTTATGAGGACAACAGTGTGGTGACTGCTGCTGTTAATGGTCTCCATACCGACATCAACGGGGAAGGTGAAGACGTGGCGCTAAAGACAGGGGTGAGTCCTCTACAGCCAAAAAAAAAAAAAAAAAAAAACCCAAACA
>VUQG01034950.1:10042-27688 GCA_015106755.1 Etia nguti
CAACATGGAATAGACGAATTCGAAAACAAAGGTTCAGAATCCAGTATGAAATATGATATAGCTTTTTAGGCAGACAAAAGCTATATTAGTTATTAGTAAGTTATATTAAATAATATTATATTAGTTTAGTTTTCTAGGCTCCCTTATTCAAGAATTAAGCAAACTAGAACTGTTACATCGACATATTACAACTTCCATGACTTTGGTTAACAAGTTTGGGTGGCTATCGTTAAAGGCATAACTGTAAAGTCAACACAGTTTCACAGTCCCAAAATATATATTGATATACAAATATATCCACATTAAGATAGCAATCCACACCACATAAAAATGATATGGTGATATGAGCCAAAGCTGAGGCGTAACTCCCAAGATGTGTGGGTGTATTTATCTACACACCTCCATGGATTTTATTCAGGGACCCACTCAAGGTTACAGGCAGGTGACAAAGGGAGATACGGCTCCTCAGTAGCTGATAACAATCAAAGTGTGAAGCCGAAGCAAAGCACTTTATGCTGCGTTTCATTTCTTCAAGGGCTTCAAAGCATGAGCTTATTCACAAGCACTGCTAAACACACGATATCATATCCAAAGCCTCCTTCAGTGTTCCGTTTCCAACACTTAATTGTGCAGTATGGTAGACTATGAGCAGCTGCTTGATGACTTGAAGGAAAACTAGCCAGTGGACAGTATGTCTCCCTGTCTGCCTGATATCATCATTTATTATTATAATACATCTTATATGGTATTGTTATATATTATTTTGACACACATCCTCACCTTTTTGCTCTGCACAGGGTGCCTGTTTATGGAACCCATGCAGTGAACTTTGGACATCACCCTGTACCTGTAAATTTACATAAAGTTAGTCTAAAAATCAAAGCTAAAATCTTTTCAGGCTACGTGTCTTTGCAGACCCTCTCTTCAGCTCTGTGAAGCCACAACTCTAATAGTTTTGCAGTTCAGGAATGTTTTTGTAGAGGTCCAGTGAGTCAGGATTGGAGAATGCTCCTCTTTGTGTCACCTCCCGACCAGCAATCACTTGTTTTACAGCTACCTCCACCTTCTTACCGCTGATGGTATACTGCAGAGGAATGAAATAAGGGCTGTCATTCAAGAAAAAAATGATTTTTCTATTTGCAGCCTGACAGAATAATATAAAGTTTTTTCATAACTAACTGATAGATTGTTTTTCTTTCTTACAGGAATGTCTCTGGTCTCCAGCAGCAGGGCGGGTATGTGTCGGGCAGACAGAGCTTTTCTAATGGCTCCTTTAATCTTCACCACCAACTCCGGACAGAAGGGCTTACCAGGTGCCATCTTTAAGAACAAAATAACTCTCTCTTCTCCGTCAGCGTTGTACTGTGGAACACAAAGACTGTCTGACACTTCCTCAAACGCCTCCACTGCAGAGAGGAGAGGAAAGGAGAGGGCAGAGGGCAAAAAGGCAAACCAAAAAAGATGAGACACAGAGAGAAAAGATGTGAGAGGTGAAAAGAAAATGAGAGTAAAGGATAAAAGAACAGAAAAGACAAAAAGTGTCCAAACTAAGCAGCGTGAGTACGTACGGAGAATGGCAAGTGAGCAAACTTTAAAAAGTGGACAATGGGATGGCAAAATCTTATTTTTCCAGGAACATAAAAAGAACCATGACTCAGAACCATTTTCTTTTATTATCTTACACCCACACCCTACTCCATCTGCAGATAAAGACTCACCAATGTTGTAGATCTCTGAGCTGCCGAATCGGACTCCGTTGGGGTTCAGCGTACCGTCACTACAGAAAAAACAGACGTTCTAAATTCAGAGCTATCGTTCCTGTAATTGTGAGCCATTTTGCCACAAATTTCCACAGGAAAAAAAATTACTCTACAGCCTAGAGTTGTGGCAAAATATCAGGCAAAAGGGTATGTAGTACATTTAAGCCTGTCCTGATGAATCAATAAAACTTATTGATTGCAGTTAATGGCTGACCTTCTGCCCAGCATGACAATGCCCCCTGTCTTTGGATTGATTTTACAGTAGTCTCCGTGGGCCCACAACCCTACAGAAGGAGAAAAGAAAAAATTAGTCTGAAACTTTGATTTTTTTTGTGCATACCTGAAGAAACACATACTGAAAACAAACATAAAAAATGAAGGAGCAATAAATGCAAAGAAAAACAGTTACATAATATAAGCACAGATAAATTTAAACTGGGCGATCGTCCTTACAGCAGGGGTTATTACAGGTGTCTCTTTATGTACATGTAAACTGTAACTATGTTTCTATTTTTATACAACATTTGTGTGGTTACCGGGATATGTAGAAAAGTATGCTTTATGATATTTGCTCCGATTCTCGTCATTCCAGAAGTGTGTTGGCTGGCAGGGGATCGGCTTCAAGCAGACAAGCTCCCCACTCTCTCCCCACACAGGCTTACCTGTTAAAACACATATTTCACAGGAACAGAAAGTTACGGTGTGTGTTTTCCTGCAACACAAATAAACCTGGGCACACATCCATATGCACAAACACGTAAGCGTATAAGACACACAGTATAAATCTTCCTCTGATAAAAAAAAAAAAAGAATGTGTATTGCTCTCAGAGAACCTGATACCTTTTAGTGTGTGGTTTCACACAACCCTAACAGCCTCCCTCAGGACGGTGTTATAGGCTTAAAGACTGACTAAAATAATCCCAAACTCTTTCTACAAAACTGCCTTTAAATTATCCTTCAATCCACTCTCCTTTGAGGTGGTGGAGACATGCCAGTACAGCCTGCAGCAGGGAGCTGGGGAAAGAGGGACTGAAATCAATGACAGAAACCTGGAGGGCTTTGAAGACTTCCACCATGATAAAAAAAAAAACAGAACAACACTCTTTTTATTTGGATTAATAATTTTTAAAAATGTGTTTCCCTAAAGTTGGTCAGTATATTGTTCCAGGGAAAGTTCACAAATTCCTTCAGTTACTTTTTGGCCAGCTGTAGTGTATCCTAACACATATATACTTATAAGCTCCCCCTTCAGTGACTTGTAAAATAAAAGGAAAATTTCTCATTTCCTTGGTAACAACTTTAAAATGTGCTTGTGATTAATTTTCCTTATTAATACAGCCTGAACCTGAAACTTATTTAAAAGCTGAGCACAATCCCTCGACTCTATTGCTCTATTGTCTCCATACAGTAAATCTCTTAATTGTTATTGAGGTTGAATGAAACAGAAAGTGGTAGGAGGGATTATTAAATTCTGAAGAGATTCACCCAGAGTCTTACCGTCAGGGCTCCAGGCTTCCACAGCCATGCCGAGATTTCTTGATTGAATCTCACCTCGATACACTGGAACTGTTGGGTTCTGGCCCATGAAACACGACACTATGTCAGTGCCACCTGGGAAAAGAGTTGGGAGAAACCGGGAAGTTTTCCATTATATTTCTGCAACAGACATATTATTTTTCTAAGAAGTTAGAATTGACCAGCTTGTGTCATTAACGCTGTTGGAGGAACCTTGACCTACAAATAAGACAGAGCAATGGGAAGTCTGTTAACTCTGTAGCGTCTTAATAAATTCATTGCTTTGGTTGTCATTGTACCCTGAATAAAGTCAGCGAACCCTATAACAGGTATAGCAAGGTTTTCGCAATATAACAGACTACCATCTGTGTTTCAAAGAGGTGTTCTTTTCTTTAAAAGCAATTCTTGTTTGTTTTTTTTATTCCTCAGTGAACACAGAGCTGATGAGAGATTCTAATTGTGATTTCTCCTAGAAGCACTGTTGCTCGTGTATTTTAGCAAATTTTATGCTGGCTTTTTTATTTCTGTTTTAAAAGCGGAATCTCCTCAGCTCTTGTCACAAAGAACCTGGGCCAAACATTACTATTGCCTCTGTCCTCTGGGACTTAAACTTTATAAATAATAGTAAGAGCTGTGTTTACAGGAACAGGAAGTTGCTTTGGTGATTCTTTCAGTCTTAACTTTGAACATCCTTGGCATACACCCATGACACCTATGATAAAGACAATGGTTAGTTTAAAATATTTCCATTTTCCACTTATTTATCACCATTTCTGAGGGGTACCAATAATTTCCTCTAGGCCATTTATGAAGATCTTTGTGCAACAAACACTGATTCAGACCAAAGACATGCAGATATAAATTAAACATAAAATTTTAATTTCAAAAACTTGTCAGGAAGGAGTAAGCCCTTTTTTAATCCTCTGGAGTCAACGGACGTGAAAATTTAAGATGACCTAGCAGCAAGACAGCCTCACTGAGTCTCCATTTCAACTTATGTCAAAAGTGCAGACAAAAATAGTTTGAAGCCAAAGAAATAATGTATGCTTCTGTTTTAGACACATTTTACTGTAAAGACTCAAAAGCCTTTTAGACATTTTATGATGTGACAATGATAATGAATCACATTTAGTGTTATTTTTTTAATTTTTAATTTCAATATATATTTGGGATTCAGGTATTTGTTTTTGTTTGATATTGCAAAGCACCATTTGTGAGGAAAGGTTGTCTCCCATACTGCGTGGTAGGACTAGGGTTAGGGTTAGCACATATGATGACTTAGACTCAAACGGTCAAACTGGTTTGAGGGAGCCAATTTGTACATTTTTACCTTATTTCATTCAATTTGGAACACTTACAATGTACAGAGCCACACCCATATCAGGTAAACTACGTAAAATATCAGCAAACACTGACCAAGAGACATTACTACACTTAATACCAGTGTCTTGTATTTTTTTGCTCCACACACAGGCAGTATTGGCACGCTGCTCCACCTTCATTGACCTATATAGGAGTTCCTTCCCTTTGCAGCGCTTTCCTAAAACTGTCATGAAGACACACACATCTATTCATCTCTTTCTACCTTCCAATCATATACCATATCTGACACGTTCTATTCATCTCCCTTCTTATTGTTTGTTCTCTACCTCCCTATTTCGTTCCACTCTGCGTGACAGATACCATCCATCCATCTTGTTTGCTTTCTCTCAGTTGCTCTATGCCCTTCTACTGCTCCTTCCTCATTTCTTGCATTTCTTTGTTCTTTACACTCGTTTTCTCAGTCTCTCTTTCTGGCAGGTTCTTTATTGAGCTCTAATTGGCTCCCAGGAGGAAGTAGAAACTTTGTCTTCTGATTAAACACACACACTTATAGTGGGACAATACCCAATTAGATTAATATTACATTTACCTTAATAGGTGAGTACACACAAACAGAAGCACATTTAAGCCAAAAGTCAATGTGGTTTTCTTGGGATGCCTTCCATCATCTGACATTTAGTGTGCATGTGTGAGTATGGTGTATATACACAAGAGTGTAACTTGTCACACCGATCTGATGCTCCTAACAGCAGTGACTATTTTGAAGTGAAGAAAAGGGTTTTTTGAACTCCCCAGTTAGTTTTCATAGATTTTTGCACATGTGAGTGCGTGCACACACGTCTTCTTTCATTTGTGTAGGTGTTACTGCTTTGAAAATCTACCTGCACAGTTTGAGGTCAAACAAAGCCACCAACTGAGACAAACCAAGCAACCTACACAGCTAACCTACGCATGAATTCATATATCCAAAAATGAACTGAATTGAAACCAAAAATGAAAGGAAAATGTAACCAAAATTCAAAAGATGACTTGGTAAATACTTCAATCCCATACTTCAAAATGAGAGAAGAAAAAGAGACACACAGAAGAGAAGAGAAGAGAAGAGAAGAGAAGAGAAGAGAAGAGAAGAGAAGAGAAGAGAAGAGGCAAAATGGGTGTGGAGAACTGACATATGGAGAGTCAGATGGAGGTATATTAGGATTGAGTAAATCCAGCAGTGAAAGTGTTAAAATCACCCACTGAACAGCAACAGGGGTCTGAGGTCCCTGCTGAACAGAAAACACACAAACACTCTCCTGATCTACATGACAATCTCTGTTAAAAATTTTCACAAACCCAAGTACACTTTAACTAAAGCACATGTTTATGCACACACAGTGACACAGGGTAAAATCAGCAAGGGACCCACATATATCAGCATTCAGGACACACACACACACACACAGCATTGACCTCATGGGTCAAGGTTAGGTCGGTTGGCAGCCAAAAGGGTTGCAGCCCTCTGTTGCCCTTGGCAGCAAGATGGAAAGTGACTGGGGCAGGACCTGCTGTTCCGAGTCACACATACATTCACAAAGAGCCAGCGCTATAGTTCTAAAAGGACGAGTCCAGATGAATAACAAATTGGGTCTTCTCCACAATTCACCACTTTAGCTATCATTTTGTTCAAATATTATAGCACTATACTGTCAGAGGAACAGGACAGGGACAGGTTGAGCTCTTTGGAGACAAAGTCAGAGAGGCAAAGCTGAGATGGTTTGCACATTCTAAATAAAACATGTTCGATGGCCAAGCAGCAAGGTGTACAGGCAGGAGTATGGCAGTCCCAAAACCTTATGGTAAAATATAATTTAGCACTATGGCTGAACTGATGCACCTCAACGGCACTGTTGGGCATAAACTCATTTTTCTAATACCAAAAGCTACAACAGTTACAGAACTTACTGTTTCCATAAGCCATTTGACTCATTAAAAATCCTTTACAAAGTAACTATAAAAGATCTTTAAAGTGAAAGAAGAAAACAGTTTTCTCTGTTCAGCTAACATGGTTTCTCAGTGACTTCTTATTAAGGATTAAAAGAGCCTCTATTATGTGATGTCATTTAATACTGAACTTGTTGTATTGACTTACTAACACCATTAAAAAGGGGATGGATATAGCACTGTATTGACATGGAGCTAATAAGCAAAAACGTATTTTTCCTTGATTTGTTCTATGTGTTTGTCTCATAAAAGTTGTTGGTGTGTGTCACAAAATCATATGAGTTGCAAAGGATAGACCCTAACAACCTATAATGCAAACAAACAAATGTGTAATTGCCATAACCAACAATTTTTGAAGTTTTCAATAGACATAAACAGTCTTAAGCCTACAGCAAATTTTGCACAGACAACCTTTCTCATTTAATAGATTTTTTTCTTCACTTATCTTACAGAGCCTGCAGAGACACAGATATTTACGACAAAAATAACCTAAGAAAATCTGCTTGCAGATTTCTTCTCTCTGTTTATTTTCCATCTCTCACCAGATTTCTGCCTGTGATTGACATTTCAGTTGACGCTTGTGTCCAGCATTTCAACTTACATGTCATTGTGAGCATGTGCAACTTTGCATATGTTTGCTTGTGTATTTGAGGCTATATGCTGTACCCATTTGGGCTGTCATTCACAATAGCTGCGTGTATGTGTATGCAAGCGTGACACTCCAAGCTGCTTCTCAGTGTGCGTATGTGTGTGTGTGTGTGTGTTTAATACGTCAGTCACCCGAGCTCTGCTAAATGTTAAAGTTTCAGGACTCACAGAATGAGACAGATAGCATTCTACTGGCCTGACAACATCACAATGGGCTGAGAAGTACTGTGTGCGTTAGACCCGTGCGTGTGTGTGCATGTGCGACAGTTGTGGGTGGTGAGGAATATGTAGCCTTCTATACAATTTATTGTTTTATTATTATGCATCAGTCCTTTTGTGCTTGTGTCACACATGCTTTTCTGTTTTAGCTTTTAAATTTCAAAATACAAATACAGTATATATTTTACATGTTTAAAAATACTTTTTTTTTTTTAAGTTTAAGTATCTGGTTTCTGTCATAAAGACATCGGAAACCAAACAATTTGTTGCTCAGATATCACATTATGCACCAGAATCATCTTGGAATTAAATATCTCGATTTGCCAGTATATAAAAAAATAACATTAGGTTAAATATAAGTAATCTTACATTTACATAATCCTTCTTTTCTTTCATTTTTTTCAGGGATGTTCCCAACAACTAACTTATTAGTTGTTTAAACAAGAGAGAAAAAAAAATCAAAGTGGTCAACTAGTCTAAGTTAAAGAAAACACTCAGAAAACATCCAAAACTAAACACAATCTAATGGACAAGGCTAGACACTGCATTTGTATTTGGGATCAACAGTCTTGCTAGTTTTGGTAGCACATGTGTGTGTGTTCTAATGTGCTCTTCTTCAGTTTTGTGAAAAACATTTTAGGGGGAATTTCAAAAGGTCAGTAAAGCTGATGTTTCAACGACACTGAAGTATTGTACAGTTATGATAAATGTTAAACTGGCCAGTCTACACGTTAATGTTAGCTGCTTAACTTTTAGCAATTACCCAATTACCAAAAACCTCGCCTTAGGGTTTCACAAGCTAGTGCCAGTGTTGGTCCCAAGCCCAGGTAATTGGGAGGGTTGGGTCCGGAAGAGCATTTGGCATAAGATTTTTGCCAAATCAAATATGTGGATCCAGCTGCTGTGGAAACCACTGGAGAAACAAGGGAGCAGCTGAAGTTACCTTTATCCAATAGCCACATTAGCCATCTGTTATCATTAAGATAGTGGTTAGCGGCTATGGATAATAATAAAATGATAACATTAATGTGAGAGCTAAGCAACAAACACCATCAGTCCTGTCTGCAGAGTTTTAATGGATGGTGTTAATTTAACAGAATAAAACAATTACTTATGTCTAAAAACTATCAAGTTTCTCTTAAAGTACCAGACTGAAGCTGAGAAAAGTCTAGACACAAAAGATGGCAGCCTACCTGACCAACTCTATTTGATCAGTAATTAAAATGTGGAGCCAAGTCACCAGATGCACAGAACTACAATTTTTTAAGTAACTTTTTTTTAAGGAAATAGTCATCTCTGATTGTATTTTTTGAATCGTTCTAATCTTCATAACATACACTAAAAAGTCTCCTAATATAACCCTGTTGTTAAAAAAAATTTCTATCAAGTATTGAGTAGTTTCTTGGGTATCAGTATATCGGTAAATTCAAGTATCGTGCCAACCCTAATGCAAACTCACTGCTAAAGCTAGCATAACACAAGTTGTCCTCAATGCAGCTATTATTCTTAATCAAAAATAGGAGAAAGATGGCATGGAGTATAAAGGATACTCGACAGCTGAATCAAATTAAAAAAAAAAAAAAACATAACTTGGTTTCATTTGTTAGTGAACAAAACAGACAACAGGTCTTTAGCAATAACTGGAGAAAACAACAGCTGGCACGATTAATCTTTGCTTATTGTGCAGGCATTTCATGCATCATGTTCCTGGTTAAGTAGCTATTAATTTGAACAGATTGTCTGTCAAATTTCTATAAAGAATGTATTATAGACAATAGTTTTGTTTGTCAAACCACAATCTGATTAGCAGAAAATGCAGTCGTATGCACCTGTTGAGTGTTTCATTCATTAAAAATGTATACTATAAATTACTCTTATTGAGTAAAAGCTTGACATTTTTAAAATCAAAACTGTAATATTAATGTTTAGGACAAATATTTATCTACAGTGCTTTTTAATGATTAAATGATTTTGTGTTATAATTCTAACAAAACTATATGTTATTCTTAAATTCTTAAGTATTAGAAAAATAATATAATGTGTCCTAGCAGGGTCTGTGTTATTGAGTCACCTGAAATGGAGCCCAGCAGCACGGTGCTCTTTATGCAGCGGTAGACATAGTCGTAGCTCTGAGGTTTGAGAGGAGATCCAGTAGACAGGATAGTGTGGAGGGACTGGAGATTGTGTGTTTCCGCTAGAGAAGGAAAACACAAAAGATAAAAATAAATACATTAGAAAAAATAGCAAAAGAAGATGAGCAACAAACTCTGTAGTTTAGTTACTATTAATACATTACTGTGTTTGAAGTCACTTTTTGAATACAACCTAAAGTTATTTGGGATGCTCATTTGCTTAAAGATTGAGCAAATGAGCAAAAATATTGGTTTTTGATCAGACTTAATATGCAGTTTACCTGCTTGTATTGAGACAACAATAGTCGCACTTTCATAGCGAGGCTGCACATATTTTAGAAGTACTGGTCTGGGATCAGCTATCACACTGGTTACCAAAAACAAAACAAAAAAGGATAAATAAACCAAACCTAACCAAGTTGAATCATTTGAACCAAATTAGTAACCCAAACACATAAAATGAATATTCACATTTGAACAGCTGTGGCTTGCTGCACCCCAACTTGTTGTGTTATTGCAGGTTGCCACCCTGATGTGACAGAGCATGCAACGTACCGCACACATCGCTTTAGCCATCCTCAAGATCCATGTGCATGTTCTCTGCCACACACATATGCCCAAACCACAAGCCAATAACACTCTGGGAACTAATAAGCTTCCAGCAACTGCCCCTTGCTCTGTACACGCCCGCCCACACACACACACACACACACACACACACACACACGCACGCACGCACGCACGCACGCACGCACACACAGTTGGGCTTTTGCTACCCCCCACCATGCCTCCAGGTGTCCAGTCCAAATGTCATCCTAGGGAAAAGGGCCTCTCCGCTGGGGCAGCCAGTGAAGAAGCTCCCACTATCCTCCTCGGGCCAGTGGAGGCATGCATGTACACATGCATGCACACACACATGCACACACACGCACACACACACCAACACAGACACCAACATCTCCCTTTGCCACGCTCTCTTTCTCTAATAAGGATCCAAATGCACACACACAGTGCCAACTGGATGAAGTGGCTGGCTGACTAATAGGGGTGGGGCAGCGAGCGAGAACAAGAGAGTGAGACAAGCACAGAGACACAGCAATGTTTTATTTTTTTATGCCTTTCTGTTTAGTATTAGAATTAGGAATGGATTCAGTTCATTTAAAGTTAAAGAGAGACGCACAAACAATGGGCAACAAATGCAGATTTGTGGCGATTATTAGGGTGCACTGTGCTACATGGTGACATTTGGTGTATGCAATAAATGTTGGGTTTAAGTGCTAACATTAAGTTTACATTAGGGGCAGATAGATAACTTAAAGCCTTTTCAGATCAAAGAGTTATAGAAACTCCCCAAGGGGAACGGACTAATGGGGAGGTCTCTGAGAACTACATACATTTTTTTCTGTTTGCACTTCTGACAGAAAAATTGTTAAGCCTGGTGGCTGCAATTTATCCATACTCTACAACTGTTATTACTGTAATGTGTGTGGATAACACACACAGAGCTCTTCACACACATTACAGTTGGTTTGGTATTTTACTTTCTTGGAATCCTATTTCAGTGTCCCACTATTCCCTGTACATTGCACTCCTGACTGTAGATGAACAACGAAGTAAATGTAGAGTAAACTCACATTAAAACCATTATATTTTGATTTGATGAAAATCATGTAATTTTTCTGATATGCCACATAGGTTTAATAAATCCTGGACTTCACTGTCAATCCATTTCTTCATGTTTGTTTTAATTCTTCCAGCTGGTAGCTGATGTTTACATCCATCAATTTTCTTCCACAAATTAGGATAACAGTTGTGCTAAAGCCTATCCCAGCTGCCATAGGACAAGAGGTTGGGTACGCCCTGGACACATTGCCAATCTATCGGAGAGTTAGCACAGAGAGACAAACAGTCGTTTCCGCTCACATTCATACCTATGGCCAATAAGAATGTCTTTAGGCTGTGGAAGGAAGCTGGAGACAGAACCCACGCAGACATGAGTGGAATCAAGACAGCCTGTGGATTCGAACCCAGGACCCTCGGGACCTGTGAGGAAACAGTGCTAACCACTGTGTTATTTTAGAAGTAGCTAAAAATCTCCCCCCAAAAACACGAGTGACTATAGTTTCGGTAGAGTAGTTCATCCACTAACTGAAAGGTTGGTGGTTCCCTGGCTGCTCCTGTCTGTATGCCTGAGTATCTTTGCCCAAGATACATAACCCCAAGTTGCTCTTTGATGCATCCTTCAGAGTATGAATATATGTTTGAATGGTAGATAGAAAGCACTTAGGCATAAAAAAAGTGCCTGTGTGAATAGGTGAATGAGGCAAGCTGCATAAGGTGCTTTGAGTGCTTAGTTTGAGTAGAAAAGCACTATAAAAGAATCAGTCCATTTACCATTTACCATATTTCAATGAATTTTGGTACTTTATACATAAAAATAAGGGGCTTCTACAAGAGACCCCTTTTATTAGTTACCAGTGCTAATTTCATGAAGATGAGAAGGACTATTTGAGAGTCTAAATAATGCAAAGAAGAGAAGCGCACAATGAAACGTTGAGCAACTGAAACTTCAAAGCTTTGACATATCTATTGTAGTAGTCAGAAGGTGGACCACAATGTCAAGCTCAACTGCAATCTGATCAGATCCCAATGCCGGCCCAAATCGATCGATGGCTAACTGGAAAATCTAATATATTTATATCAATATGTTTAATCTGCTTCAGACTGCCTGCAGTGAATGCATATCTGCAGGTATCATTAAAACCCACCTCGACCACAGCTCCTTCTTTTATGTTGTGTTTCACCTAATCAATGTAATATCTTTTTTCACTGATGCTTGCTCTATTTCGCGCTAACATCTATGCATGTGGAAAGGCTGGGAGGTGTGCGGTCCCAGAATAGAGGCGTCAGATATAAATTACTGCAGATGGAAATAACTGTCCCCGAGACTACATTGTTGCTGACTAAAATATGGCTGTGTAAAACTAAAATATAACTAATTTAACTAGAATTCCTGTTGCTTTCCCGGGAAATGAACACCTACAGTAATGCGAAACAGGTATAAAATCTGGAATTCTTACAAATAAGAAAACCTGATGGAAGTTGCTCTATAATAAAGACTAACAACTATGCTGTGATAGTGTTTTGTTCTAAAACAATACAGTATCTAATTTATTGCTGCACAAGTTCCAAAGAGTAACCACTACATGAAAGCTAGCAGCAAGTCAAAAAAAAGGACCAGCACAGCTCTGGTTATCTGTCCAGATCTTTTCCTTTCTCTAGAAAGTTGTGTCACTAAAAGCAATTAGGTGGACCTATCCATGACTCATATGAAAAATCATAACAGCCCTTTCATCCTTTCGATTCAGTGTCAAACTCCAGAACACAGGGCAAACTGTTATTTCATCCAGTTAATGGAATAAAGGACATTCAGAGTCAAACAACATTACTATTATAATCATTATTGTGTCCATCTGCTCTTATTGCTACAGATTCCATTCTCATAAAGGGGGTGTGTGTATGTGTACTCGTTTGTTTGAGTGTGTGTGCACGTGTGTGATTGTGTCTATATGTCTGTGACCATGCTCGCGTATTTTTTTCACCCTTTTCTATCCATGAACACAACTTACAGGGTTTCAGGTTCCTCTCCTGCAGCACAGACAGCCACTTGGCCCCGGTACCAAAGATAGTGATGCTGATGAAAAAAAAAAAGATAAACATTATTCAGTTTGCCAGAAGTAGAGAGCGTTCTCATATACTTTGAGAAAAAAAAGGAGAAAAAAAAAGAAGAAAGAATTTGCGTCAGTGTTGCCAACACTGACAGTCACTGCAAAAGGCCTCCTACATACATGTACTATATTCTGCATTGTGACAGCAGGAACTCCAAACAACAGAACCAAGCTTGCAGACTTTATGAGTGGGGGTGGCATAAATATTGTTGCCAAGTTTCACTGCAATCTGGCTGGCTATTTTGGAAAGACGCTGCTGGACAAAGTGATGGATGAATAAGTGGTAGATTCACAAAGCTGCCAATGATCTCTGTGACATCACAATCTTTACCATCACTGGGATATTCCTGAGTGTGTCAATCACAATTAAACATACCCTGTTTTAGTCCCTGGATGTTTTTGATTCATATCTTTACGCAAGAGACGTGGTGAGCAACTGCAAATATTAAGTGAAGCATTTTTAAATTCTCAAGGAGTTTTGTATTTAAAACCCTCAAAAAACTGTGACACCTGTTACATCTACAGGCCAGTGGACACTCTGTCAATGATGACGATATATACATCCTGGACAAGGAGGCCATTTACGTGAAAAGGGAAAGACCATCTCTGAATCGAGGAGGGGGCCTAAGGGTACATCTTTCGCCATCTTACAATGCTGTGATTGCAGCAAATCCCCAACTCTCTATGAATGGTACTCACGGTCATTGATCAGTGGCCATGGCAATTTTCATATTACTGATCATGAAACTGATCTCATTTTGATGGGCGGAGCAATGTAATCATGCACGGACTGATTTCCGTGTTTAGAACACAGAAGAAGTCCAAACATGGATGAACTAATTGCCAAATTGCACACTGGATGAGAAGGCGCAGATAGAAATGGACTTTTATCTCAGCGAGGAGGTCGTAGACGGAGAAGACGATCCACTGGCTTGGTGGAAAATGCATGAAAAATGTTTCCTATTGTTGTCACACATGGCACGGAAATATTTGTGTATACCAGCCACAAGCACACCTTCAGAACGCGTCTTCAACACCGCTGGTAATATTGTTAACCACCTGCGCACGCTGCAAAAAACTGATAAAGTAAACATGCTTGTTTTCCTGTCAAAGAATTTATAAGTTTTGTTTGGAGGGAATATTTTAACTTCTTTTCTTGTTTGTTTCAGTATTAATATAGCTACTTTTTGGATTAATCAATTAATTATTTATTTATCTGAGATGCGCTGAATAGCACAAAAGACTTAACTTTACATCAGACTTTTTTTTGTTGTTCGCTGGAAGAGACATTTTGATTTTTAACTTATTTGTTGTTTGGTCGGGTGTGTAAGATAAACACTGGAATGGCCGTTAAACACGGTTATAGTGCAAAAAAGAAGCCAGTTTGTCTTTGTTTCCCTCCCCACCATTGTGTTATTTTATTTAAAAATGCTTTTTTTCTGAACATAGGCCACTGCCGTTCTTTATTTCTGTTATGAGTTTGAGTAAATGAATCGCTGATGCATTTGGCGCACTCTGAGGAGGGTGCATTTGTTCCCAGCTGAAGGAGGGTGCCGTTAAAACAGCGCTATTATTTTTTTCTGTTGACTGCTTCTGTTGGCTTCAACCAACATTATTACCAAACGTACTCATGGACACATAAATAAATAAATAAATAAATGGCCCTTGTAAAAACTATCGATGATAGGCTGCCCTATCATCGATAGTCGATATATTCATCCAATCGCCCAACCTTATTGTTAACCTAAATTTGATGAATCAACATGAACACTAATATTAACCAATCATAGGTTTCATCAGTTTGTTAACACTGATCCGAAATTTATTTCACATTGACCGTAATGATGATTCAGCTGAAAAGACGACATTTTTTTCAATGTCTTCTCTCTGCGATCTGGCTACAGACAGACACATCTTCAAACTCAAGCTGCTTTTTGATCTCAACTGAATGTCGAAAATTTGGTGACCTTGTGTTGTTATGTTGCTGATAAAAATCTGTCCACAGACACAACTAATAAACAGCTGCCAAAGCACATACTTGCCCACACAATATTTGTGCTTAGTTTATTTCAAATTAGCATATTTGTCCATTAAAGTGCCTATACAGATACAGCAGAGGGCTGTGCAAGGTGAAAATAATGCCAGCGTACAAGCTGTGTTATGCCATGTTTCTCATTAAGAGGCAAAATATCCAAACCTACATGGCCCTGTGTAAAAAAGCGATTGCCCCCTAAAACCTAATAAATGGTTGGCGACCCTTTGCAGTAACAACTCTAATCAAGTGTTTGCGATAACCTGCAATGAGTCTTTTACAGTGCTGTGGAAAAATTTTGGCCCCTCATCTTTATAAAATTGTTGCAATTCAGCCACATTGGAGGGGTTCAAGCATGAACTGTCTTTTAAGGTCATGCCACAGCATCTCAATCAGTGACAAACACACAAAGAAATGGGAAATCAGGAAGGGGGCGAACACTTTTTCACACCACTGTAGTATCTGACGCACTGAGTGTTGTTCCAGACAAACAACCCTTAAGTTTGCACGGGCACCCAACGTATTATGATCCATAAAATAATTTATTTGTGACAGTACCATTTTCCACTTTTGTGTAAAGGAGGAAGTATAAGGTAAGTTTTTTTGTCCATACATTCAGCAGAGAGACAACAGAGGGAGGGGTTTAGGGTGATGAAAGGCCCAAATGAATCCACTTTAAAGTGAAAGAATCAGCTAATAATCAGTGTTTTTTCTTTTTTCTAACTATCTCATCAAAGATCTTCCAATTTAACCCAGACTTTGATCTTTCTAAACCTAACCAGCTTTGTTATGTGCCTGAACGACACCAAGAGGCAATGCCACTATCTACGATTTTGTGTTTATTTCCATAAGGATTCTACTTGTTGATATTTTAGAAATGGTTTTTTTAGTCTGTGCTGTAGTTATGTTGATTCCTTGTGTTTATTTTATTCTGCCAACCTTTTTTTGTTGTTGTAATTCTTACTCTATGTAAGTTATTTTCATGTTATTTGACTTACTGTTTTGTTTTAGGAGTCCTTTGTCTTTTGTATCTGTTTTCAGTTTTACTTCCTTCATCTTATTTCCATTGATTATTCTAACCTGTACCTTGTTTTTCCCAGCTGCGTCTCCAACCCCCTTATTAGCCCTCAGTGTATTTAAAGTTTTTTCTCTCCTGTGCTTTTTGTTGGTGTGCCTGTTTACCTGCCTTGTGTGTTCCTGTTTTTATTGTTTCATGCTCTTAGCATACTTCTTAGAGTTCACTTTGTTGTGTTTAACTTCAAGCCCATCTGTGACTCACACGTTTGGTTGCTGTATCTTGCTAGAATTATGGCAGAGTGTCCAATCCACAAGGTCCAGCGTGGTCCGTGAAGACTGAGCCAAGGGGTCCTGTGTTACCAAAGTCTCCAGTGTAGCCCTGAACTGTCCCTCAGTTTTGCTCTGGCCTCAGGCCGACCCCCTCAGCTATTACTTGGCTTTGCACCACTTCATAATCAGCCACCCAAACTGTCCCTATGTTCTGTTTTACCCTTGGGCCAACTTCCTAAACTGTTTTACCTTCATTCCTGGAGTTTTTGCTTTTGTTTTTGCTTTGTGGGTGTAGGGGGCTGTGGGGTGTTGGTGGAGGAGGGGGAAGGGAGAGAAGCACAAACACTGTATAATCAAGTGTTTGTGCTTCATCTCGCAAAAAGACATTATTATGAAACACTTGTGTTCTCCTTGCAGATTCACAGCAATGTCTAGAGAAATACATCTTTCAGAGTGATATTCTGGATAGTATTCAATTAAAATTTGTTTTCTCTTGTTACTTGCAGTAATAAATCACAACATCAGTCACCTCAAGGTGCTTTATGTTGTAAGGTAGACCCTACAATAATACATAGAGAGAAAAAACCCAACAATCAAATGACCCCCTATGAGCAAGCACTTTGGCGACAGTGGGAAGGAAAAACTCCCTTTTAACAGGAAGAAACCTCTGGCAGATCCAGGCTCAGGGAGGGGCGGGGCCATCTGCTGCGACCGGATGGGGTGAGAGAAGGAAGACAGGATAAAAGACATGCTGTGGAAGAGAGACAGAGATTAATAATAACAAATAATTAAATGCAGAGAGGTCTATTAACGCCTAGTGAGTGAGAAAGGTGACTGAAGAAGAAATACTCAATGCATCATGGGAGTCTCCTAGCAGCATATTGCAGCATAACTAAGGGAGGATTCAGGGTCACCTGATCCAGCCCTAACTATAAAAGGAAAGTGGAAAGGAAAGCGGAAAGGAAAGCGGCCGGCCTCCGGACTTCCTTGGCCTGCGTCGGCCCCCAGAACTTTTTCCA
>VUQG01034951.1:0-12280 GCA_015106755.1 Etia nguti
TTAATTAAAGCATAAAGGCCATAATGTTTTCTCCCACTGAAAATGTTACACCCAGATGAAAAGAATCTACTTCTTTGGAACAGAAATTAATATTTCATTGTTCCTCTATTTTTTCCTGAAGAAACTGAAGCAGATCGCTGAGAGACGTCTGGCAAAGAATCGGGGTGATGGCGAAGCTCTCGCTCTGCTGGGTCAGGTGGCCAGAGCTGAGGGCGACAGCAAGAAAGCTGCTGAGTTTTATGAAGAAGCTCTGAACTATGACAAGAACAATGAAGAGTACCTGTCTGCTCTGTGGGAGCTGCGCCTGGAGCTGCAGTGATCATCCTCTGATTAATCATGATCACTGCAAAGACTGGCTATAGCTAATTCTTACAATCTTACAAGGAGCCAAAAAGTATTTTTGATCCTGTTTGGAGAGCAATACACTCAGAAAGAGCAGGATGTAATTAATCTTTTACAATATGTATTTTATCTCTTAGTTTCTAAATCCTAAAATTTGTTATTTGCATATGTAATTTTTGTTTTGTTTATATATCTTGGAGAAAAAATGTTAAATGTTGCACAATTTTTAAGAGAAAAGTATTCAAAAACCAAAAATTACATGTTCTGATATCACAGGGTTAGGACTGGGGGGTAGTTGGACATCAGAGGGTAAAAACAGCTGATGAAAATTTACTCTGTCAAAGTTTAAGAGGAGACACATAAGAAAACTAACCTTCATGATAAAAAGGAAAGTTACGAGAACTCAAATAAAAGTTTAAGTGTAAAAAGGAAACTCATGTCGAAATACTTTTTTTGTAGAATATAATTAATGTTGATTAATTCATAAGAATAAGAGAATAAAATTTCCACCCTTTAACTACAGTCAGGAGGTGGTAGCACATCTCCTTTCTTCTTAGCTTTCTACTCACCTACTACATGTACCACTGATCTCATCTCAGTCTACAAGGACTGGATTGATTATAATGGAGAGGACAGAGTATCTACAATAACACACAGTCATAAGGATAAATGGAACAACTTTTTTTTCTCTCTCTCACTCTTTTTCCTCAGACACCATGAAAACTAAAGAAAACACAAGTTTACAACGAAAATATCTCAGACCCTTTCAAAGTCTCTCATGTTAGTGTCTGTAAACAGAGCTGGCAGAACAGAAAAATGCAACAATAAAGGATATTACTTAAAAATGTCCTCCTATTTCTAATGTAAAAGCATGTATACAACATTATATACAATATACATGAAAATCATCACAATGTGCGCCTCTTGGAACACATGCAGAATAACATTTGTTTTAGCTGTATCTGTAGCTCTGTATTCATGCTAGTTCAATAAATTTATAACCCCTTTCAAGAAATATATGAACTAAAATATACATGAATCTATCACAGAAACATAAAAATACCTTTATTTAACTGTCTCAGGGACAGTTACAGGTTGGCTAATGGGCCACTGAACACCAGAAGTGAGGAGCAGACATGGTAAGAAAATAGATTGACCTTATGACAAAATCAGGTTTAAAACCCTTTTGTCCCCTATAACTTTGACACCATTTTTAACTTTTTAACAGTCACTTAAGACAACTGTAAAAAAAAAAAAGATAATAGAATATAAACATCTTTATTAAAACAATCACAACAAAACATAAAAAGTCTGTTCATTATCACCCCTCAAACATACAAACATACAGATGCTACGATCGTTATAGCTTGATTCATGATACATTACATTGTGACACACAATTCTAATCTTACATATCATTCAGCACTCAGTTAAACTGCCAAATGCAAAAACACATGATTGTGGGATTTTTACAAAATATCTACATACATCATATAAATGCTGGCACTTTTAATTCAATGTTTGTCAGGAGGGTTTGTTGGGCAAACGTGGTCCACATATGTCCTGACAAACAAACAAACCACTGACGAACAAAGAAGTGTACGACTGAAATAACAATGCAATGAAACGTACACTACAAACCACTGATTTTGGCTTATTCAGGTAACTTCAGGGTTTTCTGTACTACACAGGTGGTTTGCTTCTTACCGTGGGGGTAAATCGCCATGGTAACTTATGCTGTGCGAAATCAACAGTTATAAACATCACAGCCTACTGACCAATCAATTCTCCAGAAAATATTCCTGGAAGATCCCTCGGACGTCTGTAGTGAGAGTAGGAGGGTCTAAATTTACATTTTTAAACTCAACTTTACTCCATGATCTTCTTTTTCTGTTTGCAGCAAACACTTTTACACCTTTTTATTGTTCTATAAGCAGTAATATCTTATCCAAAAACAGGACACCTGCACTGTACTTGCTGGCTTCATATTAAAATTGAATTTAAATTCTGTTGTTATATTTAAAATGCAGCTGAAAGGATAAAAACTAAAACTGTCGGGAGGAGGTTATGTTCTGGGTGTCAGCTTCAAATGATCTGGAAGCTCCACGTTTCCATTGATTCTTTTATTTATGGCGTGTTTAAAGCACAATATAGATTTTTCGCTCGGGGAACATGTTTTATATGTGCAGCTTGTTAAGACACACATTAGCCATGACAGTCCTCTTTTGGTGACTCTACACTTTAGAATTAAGTATAATAACATGTATACATTTTATAAATCACCAAATGAATACACACACACTCCTGTGACACTGCCACACACAGTTTGTGCTTCTTTGAGTGGATTTAGTAAGGTCAGGGCTTAACCTGCTCCTGACAGTTTTAGATTTTATTCTTTCAGCTGTTTAAGTGTTTGAGAGTAAAGATTAAATATAAAAACAGACATTAGGCTTAGTCTGTGTACAAATTTGATATGAGGTCAGCAAGTAAAGGTGTCCTGTTTTAGAATAAGATATTGATGCTTTTTTAATAATGAAATTGTAAAATTGTTTTGCTGCCAACAGCTACAAAATTGCATCTAAGAATCTATATCCAGTACTGAAAGTCAACAGGGAAACACAAAGACATCACTTATTAAAAAACTTTAGACCCTCCTACTCTTCCCTCCCTGTGGGTATCAGGGCCACATTAAGAAAATATATATATATATATTTTTAATTGTTCATTTTGAGAATAATGGTGTAGAGATTACAGTTGTTGTTTCAAGTCAAGCTACTGCCAGGCTCCTATTCCCTCTACAGAATGCCGTATGTATGTGCTGGTGACGCTACTTGATCAGCAGACTTGTGATACAACATACATCCTCTTCAGTGCACGAGAGTGTAACCATTGGTATCCTTCTGAAGCACATTTCACTAACTCATCTACACAGAGCATTTTGTCAGGGCTACAGCAGCCGTGGCAGTTGTTTGACTTGAAATGACAGCTTTAATCTTCACATATAAACTTTATTCTCAAAATGAACAAAAATTTATTTTTCTTAACATGGCCATGATACTCCCTTGTATCCCTCAGAGATCTGAGAGCTCTTCCAGCATTGGTGACGCTATTTTCCAGAGAACCGATTGATTTGTAGGTGATTTCATAGCTGCTGATCTTTGATCTGATCAGTCTAAACTGTAGTGGGTGCCAGCTTGTCCTGGCTCTGAGGGCATTAACAGGTTTTCACAATGCAATTCTCACTCGCTACTCACAGCGTTTGCTGTGTTGCAAAAAATCTTTTGCATCATTGGTGTTTTGACTCAAGAAAAGAGCATCACAGAGCATCCAGTACAAAAGGACAAAATGAAGCTTTTACTATGAGATTTAAAAACAATCACTGCACTGAGAAAAACCGAGAGATGCCAAAGAAGATGATCTTTAATGTCAAAATCATCCAAATTTACATTGGATTTCAGGTTTTTGATGTTTAATGGATCCTAGAGGATTCCATAACTCATACTGTATAATTCTGTAAGAAACCATTCATATTTTTATATAAATATTAAGTTATAATATAATCAAATGATTGAATTATTATTCATTTATATATATATATATACACTTTATATATACTTTATTGATCCCCGTAGGGAAATCACTCCTCTGCATTTAACCCATTCACCCAGTGAAGCAGTGGGCAGCCAACAACGCAGCGCCTGTGGAGCAGTGTGTAGGGACGGTACCTTGCTCAGGGGTACCTCAGGGTAGCTATTCAGTGAATTCGAACCCCCGACCTTCCGATCATGGGGCAACCACTCTACCTACTATTAAGATTTTTTTCATAATCTAACAGTAGGAATGGATAGAAAGCCTTGAACAAAAGAAAAGAAAATAATGTGCAGGGTGCACAGTGCTAACACAGAAATTTAAGTTTCATCTATGATTAAAGGGTGAAAAAAGAGAGATGCTCCACGCAGTCCTAATAAAATCGCACCTTTTCAAACACATGCACAACTTTATGGAACAGCAGAACCTCCAATCATTCAGGAGTATACAGACCTCAGGCATTTTACATCAGCTGTTGAACATTTGCGTTTAGCTACACATCATTTCTTTTTCTTTTTTTTCTGTTTTGTGCAAATAATAATGGGAATAGCAGTAATTATTAGAAGGAAAATTAAAACTGAAAGTATTTTGACTGGAAGAAACTTATCCCTGTCTCTTCCATCCTTGTCTCCTCCATCCTTGGTGTCTTCATTTGTGAAACCTGCAGAGTAGAAACGGGTGTGAGGAGTCTAACCACCGAGTATGCTGAAAATATTTCATGTTTCACATTTTCAAACAATCAGAATAATAAATATTGATTGTATCTTCTGATTTTTGGCTAATAACTATTGTGTAGAGCTGCTGTGGTCATGGTTGACAATTTTACATCATTTTCAGCAGCTAACAGGAGCAAAAAACAGCATCCAGCAGCGTTAGACCACTCTGGCTGCCCAGAGCCTGTTGTTATTATTTTCTCTCTCAAACTGCTGCCAATGCATTTATTATCAACTGACAAAAAATGATTTAAGATGATTCAAAACAAAAAAGCTCTCTACCATTTCACCCAACTTGCTCCAGTTTCCAGCTTCAAACTCTTCGTCCTATCTGACACTCTTTCACCTCTCACATGTAACAGCAGCTAAGGTGAATTTAGTTTGTTCTTCTCTCGGGTTTCTTAAACATATTATTTTAATGTAATGACTTCCAATAATGTCCTTGGATTACCTTTGAACTTCTTTATTAACAACTGCCCCTACTCCATTTCTCTTTCCGACTACGCCACAGTAGAAAAGTTTGAATCCACCTCCAGTGCACCTGGCCTTGCTTTCCTTTCACCTCGTCTCCTACCCACACAGTATATCTACCATCCTTCTCTCCATCATACCACCCTACTCTCTTTGATTACCAGTCATAGTCCCTACTCTGAAAGTCCCTACACTCATCTCCACACTCTTGCCTTTCCTTCTCTCTCACTGCCTCCTAACACACCATCCCCCTCATCTCTTCCTTTGTCTTCGGTCAACAGTTGCACAGTTTCACCCTTTTGGCCAAAAGCACCAGGGGCAGTCATTGTTAACCCAGACTGATCCAGTGTGGTAAGCTCATTCATGATGATTTACATGTTTGATTTGTCAAGTATTTTATGTCTGATTCCTGACAGAACCCTCCCCATTTATCTGAGCTTGGCACTGGCACTAGGAGTACACTGGACTGTGTTCTCCCCATGTCTATGTTCATCATGCAGAATCTAACAAGCAACAAGTTATCAGACAGAGCTGGTGCAACAAGTTTAAATGACCTTGTGGTTCACTGCGCAGTTTCCCACATATGAGAGGCTAAGCTAGGGAGAAGTTCACTGCTGACATCCTAATAAACAAACACAGAATCACACACAGATCATACACTGTAAGTCGAACATCTATCTACAAACTCACCTGAGGTGGTGACTGTGAGGTTGACAGAGTGCTTAGTCTCAGTCACGACACTTTCTGTGTTCCTGGTTGTAATCTCACACTCGTATGTTCCCGTATCGCTGGTGCTGACATTCTTCAGAATCACTGAAACATCTCCGTCCTTCATGGATGGATCTCTCAGCTCCACTCGTCCTGGTAGTTTTCATATGGACGCTGGTTTCGGAAGAAGAACACATAACTGTCTGACTTGAGATCCTATCTCCTCCACTCCAACAGGATGATGACGTCACCTCTGGGACCCTGACACTGAAGAATGGAATCTTCTCCAGGCCTCACTTTGAGCTCTGTGGGATATAAACACAAAGAGAACAGAAAAAACAAACATTGGTAACATGTTCCTGCACTTTTATCTACGGTGTGGATGAAAGTGGTAGTATACTGGCTTAATTCATAAAACCTTATTTCCTGACAGAAATATTTCTGATTACCTTTGATGTTTGAAATCCTCTGCTATTGCTAGCTATATTGCTTTAGCATTTTGAACATGACAGCTCTCCTCCACTTATTCTGTCAATACAGCTTTCTCCCGAAAGCCACTCAAACCTGTGACCATATGTAAAAAGAAGCAACTCTGTCAAAGACTTTTAATGATTAATGTTTGAAGAAAGCCAGTAAGAATGTACATGCTGCTCTAAACACTAAGCTATAGTTTCAAGAAAGCTTTCACTTTTTAAGGAGATTCTTTTTTCCTGAGAGGTGAGGGTACAAATTAGAGGTTTATATTATGACTATTTTTGTTATATAAAAATAGTAGTGGTGGCATTTAGCATTCACACTTTTATGGTTTGCATAAATTTTCAAGCAAACATATTAAAAAAGAGAGAAAAATCAACATAAACTATATTTTTTCTTATTTTTGACATAAAAATTACATACTAGCCAAAGCCTTAACTTTCATTTAATCAGACCTTCTCTGTAGGATGGACAGTGATACGTGCACTGAAGAACAAAGTTAGTGATATCTGTTTAAAGCAGTCCATGATATTCTTCCCCTGAGCAGTACTTGTGAATGCAGGATGAACATTTACTCTTACCCTGGCTCCTCAATCACTAGTTCTGTGCAATACTGCAAATTTTAATACTGATCCTATACCAAGTTAATACAGGGCCAGTATTGCTAATTATAATACCAATAATTTTAACCTATAAAGACGGTGTAACAGAATGATGGACCCAACCACATAGTTCGCACTTTACCCTTTTTATTCAGTTGTTGGATCTCCTAACACACTCGGCTGCAGCTTTTCAGCTGCCAACCTCAAACACACAACAACAACCTCAGGTCCCGGCAGGTCTTATGCAGGAGAGGTGTGAGAACTGATGGATGGTATCATCCATTTTGGGGGCGGAGAAGGCTTAGCAAACACACCCTAATTAGGACACCACCACACCCCTCTGCAGAACGGGAATTTAAATGTGCCTTTCTCTAAAGCACTGTGGGTAAACTTATGTAAATGTTTTACAGGCTATGAATAAAATAGATGTGACAACCAACACAAAAAGGTTTAGACATTTTTCATATTGTATGTTTGAGCTATCTTTTAGTGGTCAAAAAACTGAACTTAGAGGAGGAACAAAGTATCCTATTACACCAATATCGATAGCAATACCAGGATTGGAATTGGAACTATGGATATTTGGATCAGTCCGCCCATCTCTACCAATGATGGCTCAATTATAAATAGTACCTGTGTCCTATTTCTCACAGGTATGTGGAAAATGGAGTTAATGTATTTGTTTCCTCTTGTACTCTGATCCTAGCATTTGTGAACTAGATTTGTTTCCCCTGCTGGTTGTAAGCAGGATTGCAGTGTAAGGTCTGTAATTTGGATTTTAGCAGGTTGGTCCTGGTGAACTCTTTTTCCTGTTGTTGTTATTATAGTCTCACCTGCTGCTATCATTGTTAGGTGTGTTCCATGCTTTATGCCTGATGTGTTATTTGACTTCTAAATAAAAGCTGTTAACATTTACACACAAGATCAATAAGCCCCCTGAAGAGGAAGGAACACTTTTACATCATATGTATCATATGACATTATTCATAACCTGTGCTGTTCCAAAGGTATTTCTCTGTTCTGACTTTCAGCCATACTTTGGGAAAGTTATACTGATCTCAAAAACCAACCAAAAAACAGCGAAACATTTTGATCTGCTGCTGCCATAAATGCAGTAAGAATGTTTAAAAAAAACTTAGCCAGTTTATTATTTAACTTTATTTCAGCAATTACTTGTAACTGTTACAATTCATTATAGAGGAAAAGGGTCATGCCATTTAGTTATTAACAATCACCTCCATTATGGCACACAAGTACACTCTTGCATTTTTAGCCTCTTTTTCTTTAATGACAGGTTGCCCATACCACTGTAACTCTTGCCGTACAAATGTACTTGAGTACCTTCAAGATATAACTGAGGTTTCAAGCTAAAAAACAACAGTTAAAAAAAATCTTTATTAAATACAAAGTGCCAACACTCCAGCTCTGGAGGAAGTTTTCAGTAACTCAGGATCAAATAAATCACATTTTAACCACTGTTTGAAAAATCTTTACTACAAAGAGTAGGTGATAATAGACATGCTTACAATTTGCAAGGACTGGAGGATGTCTTTGGGGAGAAAAATACTTGGTACCTTTTGAATTCTCGTTCGCCTAATCAACGGCAAGCTTTGAGAAACTCTTACCGCGGGAAGCAAAATCTGTCCTACCGAGCTGCGCAGCTTGGACACATTTTTGCCCTTTAACTCGTGGTTTCTCCCCCAGCTGGACCCACAGGTTCCTGGCGCTAAGCCGAGGGGCAGGGCCGCGCTGCTAATCCACATTCACCTGCACCTTGACAATTAAAAAACAAAACAAATTATAGCGCCAGGAAAAAAAACCCAAAAACGATAAATCCAAGCAAAACTGTCCCCAATATGTAGATATATGTGATGGTGTCTATTCCCTCCATATTTGGGCTGCTGCTGCTGGTTGTACTGGTTGTACTGGTGAGACGATGTGTTCGGAGGAAACCTGAAGGTGAGACACACATTCTGCTCAGACTCTGGGGGATTTGGGTAATGGGTGTTAAACATGTTTAAAGGGACATTTCACTTCAAAGTTAAATCTACAGTTTTTGTCTGCTGATTGCCACAAAGCTGACATATCAAACATTAAACAGCTCAAACTAAAATTTCAAAAGTGGATACAAACCAAACACATGTGGGGTGATTCTGAGGTGACATGTTTGGGTTTTTTTTTTTTAAGAGTCACATGACGCACAGGAAATGTTGCTGTCTTTGTGAGGACCTTTGCATTTTTAAATCAAAGTTAAATTAAGTTAGCAACTGTACACAATTTTGTACTTCAGCAATTCAGATAATTTAATATATTTAAAATTTATACATTTAATAAATTTGAAATGTATACATTTTAGTTGTTTTCCTGTGTATGAACTGTGATGCTACATATGAAACTTTGTGGTCAAAGAGTTTCGATGTGAGGAACATGTGCCGCCGTCCAGTTTCCTGTTTTCTGACTTCAAAAAGAAAAAAGAAAGAAAAAATCTTGTTACTATTTATATGGATATAAAACATTATTAGCTAATTTATAAATCTTAATGTTCCAAATGTTGGAATTGTTACAGTATCAGATATGGTATGAGTGAAAAATCTTTGGATTTGGTTTTGCAGATAGAGATCCTCCAGCAGCAGCCATCTACTCATCAGTGAGAAGAACAGCAGCAGATGACCAATACGGGTCAAAGAGGACTAAAGGTACAGAAAGTTTATGGCTAGGTTCATTTCAAGGCTGAGAGGCCCACAGGAAATCGGAATATTGAAAAATAAATCTTCAAAACACTGATGTTGAAACAGCTGTCGTCTCACTTCACAAAACAATCCTGTCATATCTGTCTGAATCAGATTTCAAATGATTAGAAGTAATAACATGACAATACATTTTAACTGGCTATTGGTAAACAGACAAAATGCTGCAACACTTTCATGTGTGGACAGGGATTCTCAGAATGAAGAATTTATTGCTTTTGTATGAAATTTGAATCAATAGCATCTGAATCATTTGGAAGTTTGTGGCTGCCATAACTGGAGCACATGAGCAGCTCTGTGGTCATTAAACTTCCTGTTTGGAGAAGTAAACTCAGCAGAGATGTTAAAGTCACCGCAGGTTAAAGGGAGGATGTGCTGTGTCCTCATGTTTGTGGCTCTAATTCATGAAAACTCAATTTTTATCTCATCCTAAATGATGAGTTTAATGAGAGTCACATGACTTTGTTTTGTTTTGCAGAGACTGATTCAGTCGCAGTTTATTCATCAGTGCACAGAACAGCTGATGTCAGTTATGGAGAAATCACCATCAGGACAAACTGCAGGCACAGAGGTACAGCTCGTCAGGTTTGATACTGGCTCCAAAAGTGTGGTCACATGAAGCTGGTTATCAGCTCCACAAGTCAGACTGTCTGCATAACAGAAGATAAATTATAACATTAGAAAAATATGAAGAGGTTAAACACATTATACACAAAGCTGCTGGGGAGAAATCAGGGTCTAGGAGGAAAACTATATTATGTAAATACAGTTTTTTAAAAACAATGTGTATCACTGTGAAAGTGGTGTAACCAGATGTGAGTGATCATTAAGACTGGAATAATATTATTCAAGGACAGAGAGGAGAGGTGGGGAAAAAAAAGTTTGCCTCCTGACATCTAAACTTTCTCTAATCTGTGTGTTTGTGTTCAGATCTTCCACCAGAGCCAGCGGTCATCTACTCCTCACTGAAGCTGACCCACACACCTGACCAGTCATGTCCAGCTGGCTGCTAAACACATCCCTGCACTCCTCTCTATATTATATATTATTTATTTAATCATATTCTGTGTGTATTTACAGTCGTACAGCTGCACTGGACCAGTGATGAAGTGGAAATAAAACATATTTTTATATAAAGCAGTTTCCCACTCACTGATGCAACATCAGAGATTCAAAAAGTTTCGTACCTGAAGCAGAATGAACAGACTTCAGTCTGCAGAGCTCATTTCTGTAAACAGTTGCAGCACATTGCATGCACCGCTCTCTAACCTGACCTAGAATCATTTTTAGGAGTGTTATCACCTTCAGAGGTCTTTAAATCTCTTTTGTTGTCGCAACTTTGCAATTTCTCCTTTAACAGACTGCACATCCTCTCTGCTGAAATGCCGGCAGGGGGGTCTAGGTAGCAGGTATCCTGTCCCCAAAGCATCATTTCAAACTAGTGCTAATGAAATATGCTATGTGACACAACTGCATCAAACTGCTTTGCCCAACTACAGCTGGATTTTCTCATTAGAGGCACTGCCGGAAAGCAACAATCACACAATATGTTGCTTCACGTGCATGACATGCTTCATTTTTGGGCCACTTTTAATTAAATTCATGACATGGTGCAGTGTGACAGATATTAGAGTTCAAAAACTTGTGGGCATGTGAGAGTGGTCTGTAAATGATGGATACAAAGGTGCTAAATATAATGAACATCCAAGTCATATCGTACACCTAATTAACTGTATTACAGTAATACCAGAAATCCAAATGAATATGTCTGTGTATGATCATCTTTATGCATAAGTTTCATACTCAGCAAACCAAACACTTTACATTTTGTTGTGTTCACTGCAGACATACAGGAGCTGTGTGTCAGCAACATTTCTGGTGACCAGTGTGTGGTGGTTTAATCAGTCTGAATAACTCCGGTCACATCTGATTGGCTGCTGTAGATTGAGCAGTTGTACTTACATGCTTTAACATCTCTGCTCTATTGTTTCCTCTTTCAGACCAGAAAACCATCACAGCTGAAAATGTATTGTGTAGTCACTCAGCACAGGAACAAACATGTCATCTGAAGACAAACAGAAGATGATAACAGTAGTTATTGTTACGTTTTCATTTTCACCCCGGTTCTTTTTATATTCCTAAGGCCTCCAGGGACGACACCGGACTCAGTAGTCATTTCACAAAACCTTTATTCATCTTCAGTAACGCATGCATCTTCCTGAAGGGGAGATGTGCCAGACCCGGTGTCCCTCTGCAGATCTCCACCTCTTTGTCTGTTACACACAGTTTTAAAGAAGCGACCCCCCATAAAACCCACATGGTGTGTTGTAAACTCTGTGTTTGTGTATGTATGCGCGATCACATGAGTGCCTGCATGTGCGCGTACCTGTGTGTGAGTGTAAGTGCACGTGAATGAGTGTGCGTGTCTGCGTAAATGTGAGTCAATATGTGACCCTGTGAATGACTCCCAAGATCTGCTGGTGCTAGGAGTCCAGCAGTTCACCTAAACAAAAGGCACTTATACTTAAACAGATACAGAGTAGGTGTCCTCCTATAGTATAAATCAGAAAGAGAAGGTACGACCTCTCTCGTGACCTTAGGATGTGTGTGTATGCCAGAGTGCTCTGGAAGGCAC
>VUQG01034953.1:0-16828 GCA_015106755.1 Etia nguti
TGCTATGCCGACGACATCCAAATTTACTTCCCCCTGAACTTGGATGTCTCTGACCCACTACAACCTTTGTTCAACTGTCTTCATGATGTTAAAGTTTGGCTATCACAAAACTTTCTCAATTTGAATGAAAATAAAACTGAAGTAATTGTCTTTGATAGTCATACTCCTCTGGGTCAGTTGACAGACACCCTTGGTCCTCTTGCCAGCCATCTCTCTCACACAGTAAGAAACCTTGGAGTGTTTTTGGATAGCTCTCTTAAATTGGAGAAGCAAGTGTCCTCAGTGGTAAAAACTAGCTTTTATCAGTTGCGTTTGATATCAAAGGCGAAGCCCTATATTCCTTTAAAAGTACTTGAAAAACTTATTCATGCATTTATCACCTCTAGACTGGACTATTGTAACTCTCTATACCTGGGCCTCCAACAATCCTCCCTCTACCGCTTGCAGTTAGTTCAAAATGCTGCTGCACGCTTTCTGACAGGTACTAGAAAGTATGATCATATCACCCCAGTTCTAGCTAATTTGCACTGGCTCCCTGTCAAACACCGTATAGATTTTAAAATTCTTTTGCTTACTTTTAAAATTTTAAACAATTTGGCACCCAGTTACCTGACTGAACTCCTCCGCTTGTATAACCCCAGGAGGGCACTAAGATCATCTTGCCAGATGCTCTTAGAACAACCTAGATCCCGGCTGAAGTCCAGAGGTGATCGGGCCTTTGCAATTGCAGCACCTAGACTCTGGAATAGTCTCCCCGCTTCTATTCGCACTTCTGAGTCTATACATTCTTTTAAATCGCGTCTTAAAACTCATTTTTTTACTATGGCTTTTGGATCAAATTAGTTTTTAACTTTCATCAGGCCTGTTTTATGTCTGTTACCTTTGATGTTTGTTGGTGTGTTTGTTGTTTGTTTGTTAACTTTTAATCTCTTGCTTTTTTGCTGATTGTTAAGCACTTTGATCAACCCTGTTGTTTGTAAATGTGCTATATAAATGAATAAACCTGAACCTGAACCTATAATCATGGGCACATCATATACGAGTGAGGGCCAGAGAATTCTTGGGAGATTCTGTTGCTAAACCCATGGCTTGAACTGCTCGTGGAGACCAGACCTGTCTACCACCTTCATCCACCCCTTGAGTTTAATGCTGGTTGCAATGATAGAATCTATGTCCTTCAAGCTGCAAGACCTTACCAAAGCTCTACATTGGTTTTTTTTTTCTAAAAAAGATGGAATCTGGTCTTTTCCTAGCTTGAAGCGGAACAACAGCTGGCGGGTTTGAAGCACATGTGTGCCCAGGACATGAGTCTTTCAAACCCTGGAGGAGCCACCTGGCCCCTGGTACGGCTCTAATGGGTGGTTGCCTTATTCCCAACTTGCTGAAAATACAGAAGAAAACAGATGAAAAAAAACATATCTGAAACCTATACTGGAGAAAGAACTCTTGGAAAGAGGAGCACTGAAGGGGAAGGTGACTAACGTTCTGTCAATTGACAAAGGGAGACTGAGACAATACATATGCCTGAGGACAATTAGGAGAAGTGAAGACACTTGGGAAAAACACACAGCAGAACTGAATCAAACTAATGAGGCAAGGGAGGCAAAACTGAACATAATGCACACAAGACAAAATACCGCCAAAATAAAACAGGAAGCATGAACATTGAGAGACAGAGAGAGAGACTAAGACACACAAACTGCCATGGTCCCCGAGCCTTTCCCTAGTGCTGCCAGGGATTCTCTCACTTGCTTTCTCTGTGTTCACGTCATGGGCACTACTCATTCCAAGTCCATGCCCCGCACACCTGAGGATCGTCACCCACCTGTGTCTGATGAGCTATTGATACTATTACAAACTAGGAGAAGAGCTCAACACCTTCTTTGCTCGGTCTGGGTCCAAGAGTCTGTGGTTAAACCCTGCGTGCAACAACTGTCAGGGATCCTCACCAGGCTGTTCAACCTCTGCGTGACTAATGCTACAGTTCCCACCTGTCTGAAGGCCTCCACCATCATTCCCATCCCCAAAAAGACTGGTATAGACAGCCTCAATCACTACAGACCCATAGCCCTCACGTCTGTAATCCTAAAGTGTTTTAGACAGATGGTATATCAGCACATCAGAGACTGCTTACCTCCCCGTCTTGACCCCTACCATTTTGCTTACAGAGCAAACCTGTCCACGGAGGATACCATCACCCTTCACAAAGTGTTGAACCAAATAGAGAACAGGAAGAGCTATGTGAGGATGTTCTTCATGGACTACAGCTCAGCGTTCAACACCATAATCCCAGACATCCTTACCACCAAACTGCACCACCTCCACATCCCCTAGCCACCTGCTCCTGGATCAAAGATTTCCTCACCAACCAACCTTAATCAGTCAGACTCAGCCCCCACCTCTCCCATCCACTGTCACTCAGCACTGGATACCTGCAGGGATGCATTCTCAGCCCCCTACTGTACACCCTGTACTCCAATCCAACCAACAAATGTCATCAAGTATGCCGATGACACCACCGTGGTTGAGCTTATCTCTGATGGAGATGAGACAGCGTACAGGGCGGAGGTATAGAATTTGACCTAGTGCTCAAAAAACAATCTGAAACTGAATGTCCTTAAAAACAAAAGAACGTACCATGGACTTCAAGGGGGAACAGACAGATTCACTCGCCTCTCATTATAAAGAACAGGTGGGATCTGTCTCCACCTTCAGGTTTCTGGGCACCCACATCTCTGTCAATATCACCTGAACCCACAACATGCCCTGGTAAACAAAGCCCGGCAGCGGCTGCAATTCCTCCATGTCCTGTGGAAAAGTAACCTGGACTAGAAGCTGGTGCTGGCCTTCTGGCACCCCTTAATGGAGAGCGTGCTCTGCTACTGCTTGGGTGTTTGGTACGTAGGGGTCACAACTAAGAACAGTAAAAGGGCAATTAACACCACCCAAAAAAATCATTGGCTGCCCTCTGCCACCCCTGGAGGCCATCATCAGATCCTTCTGATCCTCCTGATCTGGTAAGCCCCCTCTGTTGGCCCTGGCACAGGTGATCTGTTGTAAGTCCCATTGTACCACCTGTTTGACCTACTGCTCTCTGGTCAATCAGGTCCCACACCTCCAGACTCACAAACAACTTCTTCACCTCGGCCATTACCAAACACTATTTTGCCAGATCCATCCCCTGCCCACCCACCAATCTGAGCCATTGTCTGAGTAACCCTCGTCACTCAGGCTACTCACACACAGCCCTCTATACTCAGACCAAGTCTATTGCACAACTTTTAAGAACTTTGCAACATGTCCTCTATGTTTACCTTGCTCCCGTTTTGTACATATATATATATTAAGCGAAAGTTAAAGGTGTCAGACAGTCAATGAATGGTTAAATATGAGATTACACATCTGATGCAAAAACAGAGTTCAGGGGGCCGACCCAGAGGCAGACGGTTCAGGAGACCAAAACAGAGTTCAGGGGGCCAACTGGAACAGATCCGGAGGCTGGCCCTGGAGCCAGCAGCGGCAGGAGAGCAGATCTGGAGGCAGGCCGCGGAGCCAACAGCAGCGGCAGAGCAGGTCCAGAGGCCAATCGTGTGTAAAGCGGTGGCGGTGCAGGCGAAGGGGGGGGGATATACACTGCAGTGAGTATGATAGAAGTGAGTTGTCTGGGGAGATAATAAGGTCTGCATTTGTCCATTTTCAAAACTCCACGTTAGGTGAGCAGTGACTCTCAGCAGTAGTCGAGTTCATGCACAAAGCTTTATTAATATAAATGCACAAACCTCCACCTATGGTCTTGCCGGAGTCATCTGCTAGCCTGTCGGCTCGGTGTGTGTGGCGTCATGCTAACTCAATAGCATTGTCCGGGCAGCTGTTTCAGTGAAAAACATGACGTAAAGACCCTACAATAATACAAATCAAATGCATCACAAGCAAAAACTGTGATTTTGGGAATTTAGTTCTATTTGTCAGAGTCTATATCAATTTTATCTCATTCATTTACTGTGTTTTTGTGTGTCTTATACTTGAAACAAGTGATGGGCAGTTGTGAAAATAAATGCACATTTGTAACTGGCTTTATTACAACTTCAGAGAAGTATGTGTAGCATCTCTACTCAGGACCAGTACAATATCTATTCAAATAAAGACCCTAGACATCTAGCTAGGTTCCGAATGAGGTTTTGATTTGGGGACTCACAAAAGGAGTTAGCTTCGAAGTGAACAACTGGGACCCTTAGTGACTTAGTACAACTCATAAACACGTACAATCACAGTCAACCATATCACACACTAATAGTGCTTTTCAAGGGTGAATAGATGACAAACAAAAGAAAATAAGACACTGAAATGAAAAGATTATGCTGGATTGTATCGGAGCTCTCTTGAAATCTTCCCGTCCTGAAGTGTGAATTGTCAATAAAATTTATTGAAACCTGAACAGGCGCTGTGTAAGGGAAATGTCAGTGTGCAGACCCTATTACCTACTACCTGGGTAGGACTAATAGTGCATCAGGCTTATCTGGAATCCAACACTGAATTGACATCAGTTTTTCACGTGTATGACTCATATTCTGTGTAAGTGTATATTTTCTAACTAACCACAGTCATTTTCTAACTAACACGTTTTTCTTTCTCTAAACTTTATTAAGAGTAGTTCTTGATGATGGTGCAGTTATGAGGTAATACAGTCTCAAAATTCTCAATGTAGTTTATGATCCAGTCATGAGTTTTTTAGCTTTAATATTTTAAAGATGTTAGATCATGTTTTAAGTCTTAACCAGAGATGGGCAGTAACACATTACAAGTAACGCAATACTGTAATCCGCTTACTTTTTTCAAGTAACGAGTAATGTAAGGGATTGCTATTGCAAAAAAAGTAATTAGATTACTGCTACTTTCCTGTAAGCACACTGCGTTACTGCGTTACTAAACCGTCATGATTTTGTTTATGAGTGTCTCATGACAATGATGTAAGCCTGTGCGACATCCGTGGCAGCAACAGACCTGTGTAGATCAACAATGGGTAATATGGAGTGCGGGAGAGAGTACGACCATGCAGCGTTTACAGCATGCACGTATTTGCATTACTTTAAGTTTTATTCCGTTAAAAGTGACAAAAACATTAAATCAATTCAATTCAATTTTATTTATATAGCGCCAAATCACAACAATAGTCACCTCAAGGTGCTTTATATTGTACAGTAGATCATACAATAATAGATTCAGAGAAAACCCAACAATCATATGACCCCCTATGAGCAAGCACTTTGGCGACAGTGGGAAGGAAAAACTCCCTTTTAACAGGAAGAAACCTCCGGCAGAACCAGGCTCAGGGAGGGGCGGATCCCCACTGACATGACCGCTGCAGCACCGGGCAAACCTCCACCCGCCCCACTGCTGCTAAACAGGTGAAAATAGATTTAAGAGCGACAGGACTTAGTGCCGATGAATCTTTGATTTTATTTATTTTATGCTTTGTTTTACTTGCATCTATTTTATATGCTGGGATATGCAGAATATAGGTTTAAATGTTAAACAATTTCTTCAAGTCAAAGACAGCTGCATATAATTTAATTTTTGCTTTGTGCAATGTGCAAAAAATTAAACGATTAAAACTAATAAAACAATTTTAAAAAAGAGACTTCCCATTAGATTCAATTTTATATGATGGATTATGCATAAAAATAGAATTGGGCTGAAAAGTCTATTGCTTTATTACATATTCTGTCAGGGACCTGGGCTTGAGCGACCCAGGGTCCCTGAGAAGTTATGGACTTTTTAAAAAATATTTTTGTAGAAATGTGTGTGCACTGTGCTGCTGTCTGTGTGTGTGTTCCACGGCAGTTGTGGGTGTGTGCATTTGTGTGGGCGGACGTGGTGGTGTCCTGTAGGCAGGGTTACAGGCACCTCCAGGGCCAAGAGGAGGAGAGTGGAGCACAAGTGGGCTCCACTGTAAATAAAGAGCACTGTTCATCGCAAGAGTCCTGCTTCTGGGTCCTCCTTCCCCACTTCCCCACGGTCTGCCACTGCAGACCGTGACATATTCAGGTTGTGTATCATATTTATGAAAAGTAACTAAGTAACTAATTACTTTTGAAAACAAGTAATCAGTAAAGTAACGGGATTATTTTTTGGAAAAGTAATCAGTAATTAGTAACTAATAACTTTTTTCAAGTAACTTGACAACACTGGTCTTAATTATTACATATCCGACATCACGCCTTTGATTTACTATCAAAAACACAGCTGATTATGTCAGGCATGAAAGACTGCAAGTAATTTTTACTCTTAGCTAGAATCAGTGACCTGTCTTTTTAATCCTGGAAGAAGAGGCCACAACTTCCAGTTCATTTTAATTCAATTCAGTTTTATTTATGTATTAATTAGCACCATATTGTCTGAATAGCGTACATATTGTTTAGGAGAATACTCCAGCGACTTCCTGTGCCTTAACGGTGGATATAAATAGCTGCATCTGTGTGATGATGTTGTGGTGGTGAGCGAAGCGATGCAGAGGGTATATTGGCACTTTTAAGGCATTCAGACAATATTGCGTCATAAGCGCTGATAAGGTGGAGAAGAAGTCAAAATCTGAAGCCAAGGCTGTTAAGTGTTTTGGGGGTTTTTTGCGGAGTTGTCTCCCTCAAGTTTCTCAACAGTTGCTACAGCTCCCTCTGTTTGTTATGACACGACATTAATGTGTCAAAATAATACTAAGGGAACTTCTCTGCCCTGCACTCAAACAACAAAATATAAGATTTACAGGTGAGAGTTTGTTTAAGCCAGCTATATAGCACTTACCTTTCCGTTAATGATGAACTATTTTTTGGTTCTTCTATTCACCAATCCAGGCTGAAAATACATGTACTTTGTCTGTACCTGGCAGCAGAGTAAGAAGAGGGATTTCCTACATGTAGATGTCACCGAACTGAACCTTTGGGGGAGACGTTTCTACTTTCAAGAATTTAAAAAAAGCTGCAGAAAAAAAAAGTTATCTTCTGCCAAAAAAATGATTTGCAGTATTTGCCAAGATATTATTGTTTGCATTGAAAAGGTTGTAAATGACTTAATGTATTATGACTTAATGGTCTATAATGTATGATATTGTATTGTAGAGTATGTACAATAACGCAGTAATAAAGATACTCGCAAAACAGGTAATTTCTTTAGTTTATATATAACCCCTTAATGAATCTTGTTGACTGCAGACTATTTAATAATATGAGCAAAGATATTAGACATAATAGACACATAGATGCAATGGGAACCAGACTGTAACTTTGATCCATACTGTAACACTCAGCTACAGTATGGATCACAAATCCCTAGAATTCATCCAAAATTCATCAAGCAGCCATCAGCTGACCATTCATTAACCAGCACGCATTTATTCACCAAAAATATTTATTAATCAAATAGACATAACATTTTTGACCCCCCTCCAAAAAAGCACCACGGTGGTAGCCTGATATCACACAGAATTGTCACATGATATTAAACAGAAGCTGTCAAATCAGCTCTGTAGAGTGGGTTATCATAATGACGAAGTTCATTTCAAGTTGTAGATTCAAGCTGCTCTTCATACTTTTGGCCAAGAAATGACACCAAAGAGGACGGTGTTGAAAGCTTTAAATAAGGGTCAAGGTTAAAGGTTCTTTATTTCCCTTTTGTACATAAACCAGCAGTTGGAAATCTTGTGCAGAGCTCTCTCAGTCATAATTAGTGTGTTTGAAAAAGACAAGAATAAACAAGACAATACAAAATACAATACTAATATAAATTTTAAATTATACACCCTTTACTAGAGGGGTGGCAGTTTATAGAAAGGAGTCTGATTAATGCTGATGTTGGACCTAATACAGATGCAGATTATGTTGTAAATAATGATCATGATGCGGGTGCGAATGATCCTGATGACGACCTTGATGAAAGGGTTATTGTTGAAAGTGATGCTAGTGTGGATGAGGCAGATGTTGGTGTGATTAATGTTGAGCCTAATTCTGATGCAGATGTTGATTTGAATGATGCTGATCCAGATAATGATACAGCTGAGGGAGAGTTCTCCAAAGTAATAACACTTCAGTACCAGACGATGATCTAGAGTTCATTTGTCACACTGGCCTAGAACAAGGTTCATTATGGGAACGCTTCAGCATGAGAAATAATATGTCATCATATGAGTTTATCACTGACCCATGTAGATTCACACAGGTGATGTTTAGTGATCAATATGACAGGAGTTAATTAAGCACATTTTGAAAATGTTAAAGCACAGCAACCACAAGCATCTCTGAAGGCAGTCAAAAAATTATTCAAATTTAGGCCAGGCGCCTCAGAAGCTGGCATGTCCTGCTCTGTGCTTTCACCTTCTTTCTTTCTTTTTTTTTTTTCTAATTCTTAAGCATCAGTAAAACACCACGTATGAGATTATGCAAGCATCATGATTAAGGAGAACCTCATTATAGATGTAATAAGCTCTTCCACAGAACACTATAACATCAGAAATTACAACACCAAGGTATCTGGTAACTGCAAAATTTCAACAGTGCAGTGATGATGGTGCTTGTCTGTCGCAATTATCCATCAGCAGAGAGAACAAAGAATATAAACTGTGTTTACAGTCTAATGCAATCAGTAACTTCTTAGACTGAAAAGAATGAAACCAAAGCAGAAAACAACCCCCACAGTTTCTTACAGACACATAAGAAAATATTCTTTTATATTGTTAAAAAATATATTTAGCACATTAAACAAAGAAAAATATTTAACATATTAAACAATCACAAAGTCCAGACCTTTAGCTTTAATTCAGCGGATACAAGTACATGGATACTGTGCTTCTTCCCTTGGGATGCTGTGCCAGGTCACATTATAAATAAACACCAGTGACCTTTTCTTTAAAACACTCACAAAACAGGAATAAATATCAATTGTGTGACACACTTTCATTTACTTGAGTTTTGTCTTTAGAGTAATTATTGAAGTAGCTGCAGTTGCAGTGACAGTTTTAAGAATTTCGTCAAAAACAAAGAAAGAAATAACTCTAATAATTCTTAAAACCCACAAATGCCATTCACCCAAAATGAGTCTTATCATACTGCTCAAATAAAATCTAAACCCGATAACTAGGTTGCGGTGTCATTGCCTCATATTTAATGTGTGTACAAAAAAGGGTGGTGTTTGGTCAATCGGGGCATCCCTATTTATAGATAACTACAAGAATCGATGAGTTTAGAGTTAAAGAAGTTTAAGAAGGCTGCAGGGGTTGTTTTACATTTTAATTTTGCGAATCAAAACAGAAGAGCAAGGATATGGTAAAGTATTCAGTGTGTTAAAAATAAACCGATATGGGATAACATATGTGATATTATGTCTGTGATTTTACAGTCAAATAACAGTTATTAGTAGTAGTAACTCCGCTCTGGGCTCTGTCCCTGGAAGTAATCCACTAAATGAGATAAAATAAATGGAATAAAACAAATGACTGAGGACAGATTATCAAGAAGAACAGCTCAGAGATGGTCAAATTGAGGAGCAGGATGTCTGTTGGAAGTGGCTTGGAGTAGATCTTGCCACTAAATGCATAGAAGGCCAAGAGATTGCAATTATAATTGCAATTGAAACTATGTAAAATGAGAGAATGAACTCACTGCTCACTATTGACACCATTATTAACCTAAACCAGTAGAAAGAACGCATATTATTACAATTTATACAGTAACAGACCACAGCCTTTGTTGGCCAATCACAATATACTGTATACTGTGTCAAAGTCTAAGACATCAAACCGTCACTGAAACACACTTGCAACTTACAATAGATTTAATAATTATCTGACAGATTTAATTGGCAGTTAGTGTTGGGTTGATCCTGTTTTACCTTCAGACTGTCTATGTAACTAATTAAATACATTTGATGGAACAAAAGGTCAAATAAGCACAACGGAACATACCTCAGCTATACTTTATTCAATATACTTCATTTGGTATTACTATTTCCATTTTATATTGGTGTGAATAAAGTTCTTTAGGAAAATGTTCTTTTATGACTTTGACTGCTGATCAGTGCCAAACAAATGAGGCAGTCAGTTCTCAGCACCAGCTGCAGAATTTCAATAGTAAATAAGATCTGCTATTTTTAGTTTTACAAGGTAAATGTGTCTACTTACCAAACAGAAGAAAATGTCACAAAAAAAAAATTCCAAAATTTCTATCTGTTTCTTTCATCAAAGACTTTTAGATTGTAACTTGTGAGTTCAAAGTTGAACTGATATAAAAGTCACACACAAGTCACATGTGACAAACCTCTCTACTCATCCTAGCCATCAGTAGGTTAATTATGACTAAAATCCAAAGTTTTCATCATGTTGACTTTCGTCTTTGGTATGTCAGTAAAGGACGTCTTCCCACTGTGTCTGCTGAAATAACTTTTGAATTTGATAATCAGGTATGGATTTAATCATGCCATGAGCCTGCATGTAGTCAAAGTCACACCAAAAGTCAGAGAAAAAAAATCATCATCTCAAGTATTTTTAATTTAATTTTCCCAAGTAGACAGTCATTTTATAGATTTTTAAAATTTTGGGAATTTCAGCAGCTGCAGGCAGAAGCGCTTTACATGTAGCCTTTAACCTCTATAGCTGTGAACAGTTTCAGGAACAATGATTTCCTCGGTTTGACATTAGCACAACTTGCAACAGGGAATTAGTATAGTCACCAGAACGTTCAAAAATATCAAATGTGTTTGATATCAAAACTGTGCTGAAGTTGAAAAAAAATATAGATGCTCATGCTTAAGTAGCCTATATAAATTCAGCAATATAGAGATCCTAAATGAAAGCAACTGTTTGAAATCTACAATGTAAAATAAATGTCCTTAGGTCAGTAGTGTGTTGGAATGCACACCCCGTATGAGGTCAATGTGTAGTTTTATAGTTTAAGACAAAGGAAGAGAAGTGAGAGAATGCAGGAGTAGGTAGGTGAGAATAGGGACTATGTAGCAAGGAATACGGAGTAGGGGTAATCCTTGGAGGAAGAATATGTGAATAGTGTTGTGAAGGTGAAGATAGTGTCATACAGGATGAATAGTTTGAAGCTGGAACTCAAAGGTATAATTGTTTAATGTTGTCAGCGCATATGCCCTATAGGTTGGATGTCAGAAGAAAGAGGAATTCTCCAGTAAGTTAGGTAAAGTGGTAGAGAGTGTTACAGGGGAGAGAGTGGTGATTGGATAAGGTGGGGGGAACAGAGGTTTTGGGTAGATATGGTGTTAAGGAGAGAAATGCAGAAGGACTGATTGTAGTGAATTTTGAAAAAGGATAATATTGTCTGTGTTAATTTTAAGAAGAGGAAGGAACATTGGGTGATGTACAAGAGTGGAGGATGGTGCACACATGTGAACTACATCTTATGCAGTAGGTGCAATCTGAAAGAGATAGCAGAGTGCAAGGTGGTGTCACGGGAAAATGTTGCTCAGAAGGATTAGATGGTCATCTGTAGGGTGACTCTAGACATCAAGAGGAAGTGAGTGAAGGCATTGATGGTGGAAGCTGAAGAAAGAAGAATATGCACGTAATTCAGGAAAGAGTTGAGATAGTCTCTGGGTGATAGGGAAGAGTTACCAGATTACTGGAATAGTATAGCTGTAGTGCTGAGGAAACTGTTTCGTTTATCCTCTGGATAGAAAAAGGAACACAAGGAGACTTGGTAATGGAACTGTGCAAACAAGTGAAGAGAGTGTATTGAGAAAACTGAAGTACTTTGAGGAGCTGATGAATGTAGAAAATGAGAGAGAGAGGAGGATGGAGGACAGTTAGTGAATCAGGAAGTGCACGCTATGAAGAGTGGAAAGAGTGGAAAGTTTAACTGTTTTCTTTACCTCTCTCTCGCTCTGTCTCTCAGCAGCCTCTAAAACCAATGCATTGAATTAATTCTTTGCAAAAATGACAACACTATCATTTGCCTTTTCAGTACATTGTTTATTGAATGAGTGTTTCTGAAATTTGACTTACATATAGGCATAAATAATTATGCACATTTTGCCACCATATTATGTTTAAGTTCTATTCCATTTGATTCTAACTGCAGAAGCCATATCGTAACCTCAACAAAGTCTAAAAACAACAGCAAAACAATGCATTAAAGAAAAGATAAGAACAACAAAAGAAAACTACAGAAAACCACTACAGGCACCAAATTATTTATTACAAAAAGGTAGGAGAAATCTTCCACAAATCGTGAAGGTTAATAAACACACTACAGATCAAATTTTGGAAGCATCATGACTAAGGAGATTCTTATTATTTTTATGCACCAAGGGCATAAAGGGTTATAATGTCCCACAGGACATTATAACATCAGAAATTACAATGATTACAACACTAGGTATTTGGAAACTGCAAAATTGCAACAGCGGACCAGTGATGGTGCTTGCTGAAACTATCCTACAGTAGAGTGATCAAAGAAACAACTACACTGTGTTTACAAAATGAAGCCAAAGTAGAAAAAACCCACCCAGTTTCTTACACAACCACTTTGGAAAATATTTAAAAACAAACAAAGAAACAAAGAAACAAACAAATTTTTTTTCAGTCTGGTAAATAAAATGGTTTTGGCCTCCATTGCTAACTCGGCTGTTTGTTTTTTTTGTCATTTACTCCTTTGTTATACATTAAAGTTTAGGCAGTGCAAACATTTGATCCAGAAACTTTTCAAAAATGCCACTTTTTAAAATTGTTGATCTCCTTTTGGTGATCTATAGACATGCCTATGCCTATCCATTCACTATGGATGATGTTTGTTTGCACATTTGCATATGATGCAAAGTTCAGACAAAGTTCAGAACCAGTAGAGCACTGTGACTGTGAGCAGTTACAGTTGCATGTTGCAAGTTATATAAATGAATGCAGTCAGTGTGTGCTATATTACTGTTACGAGGTTGCATATTTCATATATATTTACAATACAATTATAGAAATACAGTTGGTTATGTGCAACTAGTATTGAAAATAGCCCCCCCCCCTTAGCTAGATGTCGTGACATTCCCTTTCAGTCCTGATACAGTGATCCACCACTTCCTGAAAATGAACTTTTTCACATGAGACACGAAAGATGGAGGATGAAAACTAAAAGATGATGGGCTCAATACAGGTGTTGAAACAACTAAGCAGTAATGTGTAGTATCTCCACTCTGGGCTTTTTCCTGGAAATAACCCACTAAATGTGATAAACTGAATGGCAGAACACAAATAAGGAACATAGCAAGAGTCCCCAAGCCAATCCCAATGGCCTTCTGTTTCTGCATCCGGGATATCCTGGGCAGAATCAAGATCCAGCGCAAGTAGCAGTAAACACAAATTTAAAAAGGTATGAGGCAGAGTACAATGAAAATCTGTAAACGTAGTGGGAGGATAACCTCCAACTGCATCTTGTAAAGTTTTCATAGCACATATCGGAGCTCTTGCTGACCAGAGATGGGTGGTGCTCAATGATGAAAACAATGCTGCAGTCTGCTGCTGAGATAAGCCAAATAACAGCACTGATAACAACTGCATACACAGGTTTGTGTAGTTTACGATAGGTGACAGGAAATGCTGCTCCTATGTAGCAGACCACACTGATTGTTACCAGCAGCAAGGAACTGGTATAGATTGTGGTGAAAAAGGTGAAGGAAGTGATGGAGCATATAAAGTGGGGCAGATTCCATTTCATACCAGATGCTGCCTCGTGCATCTTGAAAGGAAGGATCTCAGGAAGAGGAGGTCAGAGACAGTGAGACTGAGTAGTAGGATATCTGGTAGAAGTGGCTTGGAGTGGATCTTGACACTAAATGCATAGAGTGCCAAGAGATTGCAGGGGAAGCCGATCAGGAATGAAATGATGTGAACTGAGAGAATGACCTCAGTCTTCACCGTTGACTTCATTTTAGACCTGTATCAGATTAAACAGCACTTATCAGTCAAAATGCCGTTAGTAAGGAGACCGAAAGCAATTAGTTGTTAACATTTGAAGACTACTTGCTATTTTTTTTTATCACTGATAATTGAGTGTGCATGCTGGATTCAATTTACAGGAGAAACTGAAAGCATTTTTCCTCATTTGGTTTTATAGTAATACTTCAATTAATACATTGAAATATTATTGGTTATATTTTTAGGTTCTGCACTTGATTAGTTGAAATTTCCTCTATTCATAGAAGACATAAGTAATACATATATAAACAGGCTTCAGAATATATCACCTCACCACGGTTTTGAAACTATTTCCAAAACATCCACTCTGATTTTTGTTTTTCACTTGTATTATCTTATATTCCATGTTGTCAAATCAACTCACAGTAAATCCAATGTAAACTGACAGATATTAATTGCAAGTCAGTATATTAAATGCATATGAATCTAGGCAACTGATTTTAAAGAAGTTAATCAACCATCTTTAAGTTTTGGTCAATAGATATATCAGTTGTGTTTGCTGCTCAATTCCATTTTTATGGTATGGAATAAAAGTATGTATAACTATGGCAGTAGATGCTTCCGATCACAAACCAGTGCCAAACACAAGATTAAGAGTATTAATCGAAATATAACCTGCTGTGTTTGGTTTGAAAAAGTGAAAATACTTGTGTTACAAATCACTCTATACCTCTGGTCTGTTTGTCACCCAGCTGAAAAGAAACACTCTGAAATCACAAACACTTGTAATGCATTTATTTAAATCGAACCTCTGCGCAGAGTGAGATCATGCAATTGTAACCAGCAGATCTGAGGGGCAGTCCCTCGGTCCTACACATATATACATTCAGCCTCACCCTTCAGGGAGGGGGTCCCCATGAGCTTCAAAACATGCCATAAAACCCTGGTGATTCCCTTATATGGCAACAACAGCAACTCATGGCCAGAGTGGTGTGTGTGGGGTTGTGTGTGTGTCTGTCCGGTACCAGCCTGTGCTGATATTTGAGTGTGTGTATATGTATATGTGCAAGGTAAGCATGTGCAGAGTGGATGCTGGGCGCATGATCAGTAATGAGAAAAAACATTCATGTAACCAACATCTTACTGAAACCTTGTTTGCTCGTGACATCTGTCTGCTTTTACCCTATTCTGTGCATACCTATCCCCCTCCAGCTGTGGCTTCCTATTTCCTTTAATAACAGGCAGACCCCCACTGTCAATAAATTATTATCTCTCTACAATTACACACACACTCAGGCCTATAGCTAAACCAACCTAAAACACACACACACACACCCAAATCCTTTCCCATTCCTCTGATCTACAGCTGGACCCTATCATCTAAACAAACTTGAGCACATTTTATTCTAATCATTATTTTCTTGTACTCACACTTGCTTACCAAGTAGTAAAAGATTTCCAAAGTATTTAAAACAAGTAATTAAAAAAATGAGCTGATATAAAATGGTAAAATCAGGAAATATTATATTATACTCAAGGTGCATTTGAGATACTGTGCTGTTAATCCCATGCTGAGCTAGCACCATAGGTTAATATTACCAAAATGCAAATCTATAAACTTGTAAACTTGGGTACTTTAACAAAGGAACTCCTCTCATTGCCTCTTTGTTGAAATAAATCATAAACTTTGATTAAGTTTTATGCAAATTTGCCAAACCAAAGTTTCGATAACTATTAAATAATGATTCAATTTTAGACATTAAATTTATAAATCCCTCTTCATATCCAGGGGTCATGACACGATTATGTTTGTGATTTTAGGAACAATATAGAATATATCTTTACATGTAGACTTTAAACAATAAAAAAAAAAGTACTTAGGCACCAAGTACTGGGCAATCATAGTTTAGTTTATAAAATAGTTTATAAAACAGTTTTTATACAATTCTAATGAGATTGAAAGTCAAGATTTGCTATGACTATCTTTATTCTTCAACATGCCTTAAACTCTCAGGAAATCTTTCTTGTAATTTCTTTAAGTAGTCTTATGGAGTAGTTCTCCAGGCTTCTTGAAGGACATTCAAAGCGCTGAGTGTAAAAGTGAAGCTCTCAATTTACCGGTTGATCTGCGTCTCTACCCTCACCTGTGGTCACGAGCTGTGGTTAGTGACCGAAAGACCAAGATCCCGGATACAAGCGGCAGAAATGGGCTTCCTCCGAAGGGTGGCTGGCCTCTCCCTTAGAGATAGGGTGAAAAGTTCGGCCATCCGGGAGGGGCTCAGAGTAGAGCCGTTGCTCCTTCACATTGAAAGGAGCCAGTTGAGGTGGTTCGGGCATCTGACAAGGATGCCTCCTGGGCGCCTCCTGGGTGAGGTATTCTGGGCATGTCCCACCAGGAGGAGGCCCTGGGGCAGACCCAGGACACGCTGGAGAGATTATATGTCTCAGCTGGCCGGACAAGCCGGAGGTCTGGGCTTCTCTGCTGCCCCCGCGACCCAGCCCCGGATAAGCGGAAGAAGATGGATGGATGGATGGATGGATGGATAAATGCATTAAATGTTAAATGAGACTCCCCTTATAGATGGCTAATAAATAGTTTATAGCTATGTTATTAATTCATCTGTAAATGCTTTATAAACCATTATTAATGGTTTATTATGCATTAATTAAGGGTGAGAAAGAGAAAAACCTGACCGGTTTCTTGCCAAAAAGTGAGCCAAATGTGTTCACCTATATATTTCATCTAGAGTTGCTATATTAAACATTTCATACTAAGTTACTATCTTGTAAGAACAATAAGCATTTGTAAATATATTTTTTAGCATATAATATTGAACTTTATAAATGCATTATAAATATCCACAACTATCAGTCGGAGCTTTGTTGTAAAGTGTAAAACATGTCACCATTTATTAATGACTA
>VUQG01034954.1:0-27428 GCA_015106755.1 Etia nguti
TGCTCCAGGCAGCTCACCATGATCGCTCATATATATATATATATATATATATATATATATATATATATATATATATATATATAGATACATATATATACATATATATATATACACACACACATATACTGTAACTGAATATTGGTTACTAGTTGTTGCCGGTTCATGGTGCAGCAGCAGCCCTGACAGCTAACATGTTGGTTGTTTTTAATTTCTTTTATTGTTTTCTTTCAGCTTTTCAGCTCCACCTTTTCACCACTTCTTCCACACAGCGAAGGGGATGGGCTGGTCACATTAAAAGATTGATTGGGCAATCCAGTGTCAGTAATGAAAATAAACGAATGGGCTGTTGTCAGTGCTTGTACAGCTGGTGCGGAAAATGCTCGGTATGCCAGATTTACCAGTCCAGCCCTGTGTTGAAGTCCCGCTGGGACGTGACATTTTCACTACCCACAGTGCCTGTGTTAACTGTATCATAAAGTGGTTTCCTTCTCCATTCAAGTGTTTAAATATAATCTACAAAGTTTATTGATCCAGTCTTTAGAGAAGCGAAATCTGTCCTTGAAGAAGGAGGCCATTGATGGAACAATCCATTGTAAACCAGGAGCAGCTGAGCTGTTGGTGCAGGAAGTTTACACTATTTTAACTAACGGGAGGTATGTTGGCAACTTTATATCTGATCTAATATTGATCTTTAAAAATAAATGTTTGGGTTTTTTTTTGTATATGTAACTACAAATATGTGACTACACATGCAACTATTAATGCTGATGATATTGAAAAGATCCAGAACAATACTATTACAACTCTCACAAATATTTGTTTAGCAGTCAAAGCGATGTGACAAAGTATCATAACATATATTGTGTTTCCCTTTTAAGAGTCAGTGATGTAGAGGGCCCAGAGCCAGACTTCACCGATGAAGAATACCAGAACCTACTTCCCAGCCTGGCTCGCTCCACAGCTTCAAAAGCCATCAAGAACAACCTGACAGGAACAGAAATCAAGGCTGTGCCTGATATAAGCACAAACCAGAGGAAGGCAGAAAACATCCTCCGCAGGCACCTCGAGCACAAAGCTGCAGAGAGAATTCTCAACCCTGGTAGGTCATCCATGATTAAGTGGCATTGTATCTCACATTAAGATTCATAAATATATAGAGCTACATAGATTATCAGGAGGTGACATATTTCTGGCATATTGCATTAGGGAAATGCTAGTAGATATAATAACTGCATGATTTGCAGTATAGCCAGTTCAGAGTTTCCAATCATTATTATGTATTTATGTTGGAGACAAAATAAGAGAGGAGGGTCAAAACACATGCAAAGGGGAATAAATCAAATTTATTTGTGTAGAAATGAGCTTTTTTTGACAATGCCCTGTTTTGAGTACAGGACGTTTTAAAGTGAAGCCTAAGCGAAGCCAGCCAGCTCCCCACAATCTTGTGCCACCAAGCCAGATGGATAAGTGCTCTGACACCTGTTCACCTGGAGGCAATACCTCAAGTATGCACAAACTTCCTACTTTTGTTTATTTGTTTGTTTATTTTTGCAAAAGTAAGCTGAAGAGAATATGGATTTTGTAAAAATGTTGAATGCACCAGTTGGCTGCAGTAAATTTAGGAGGTAAATATTGACACCTGTCCTTCAGTGGTGGAATAGCTGGTTCTTGGTTGCTTGCAGTGGAACTGTATACCAGGAAACTGTTACATCCAGCTGTTGCCTGCACAGCAGCTGCTTAAAAAAAACCCACTGCTTATGTACAAGTAGCTATTAAAGTTAATGTTTTTTTAAGTATTTCTTTCTGTGGTGCTGATAAACCTAATGCACAAAACAGAACTAATACACCAGTGTAATTGTAGCTGCACTTTTGACAGATGTGTTTCCGCTGTTCTAGAGCTGTGGTCTTCACCAACATGGAGCAGAGCTTCTGTTTCCTTTAAGGAGATAAAGGTCCGTGAGCCAGCCAAACATTCATTGGTTAATTATTAAAGATACCGAATGAATAACTGCGCTGTCGCTGTTTTATGTGTGAAAAGATGAACTCATTTATTTTCAGTTATTCAAAACAAAGTCCTTTTCAAACTGTTATACCTCACCAGTATTTACCTGACTGTAATTTGATGCGATTTCGATGATACATGACGTAATTTCTTGTTATCGCTTATATAATGGTAAAAAGTCTCTACCATAATATATGCTGTGTCTGTTTCTGCCAGTAGGCGGCAGCATTACATCATACCATTATTTCTCAATGGCCAGCGCAGAGGAGCTGAAGGTGTACCATTTGCATTTTATAAATTTATGCAGTGGTTATACTGAGCTTTTACTGAGCTGCCTTACTGTTCACCATTGTGTTTCACCGGCGTAAGAAGTATCATTTTAAAATCACAGTTGATAATGAAAATCAGATAGCACTGAATATTCAGATATTACTGAATTTTCATCTATGCTGCTCAGTCATCACAGAGCCTCACTGTCTCTCAATCAGTCTCTCATTTTGGGAGAAACCTGAAAAATGCCGATAAAATCTACTCTATGAAGATATTAACAGATTCCTTAATTGGTTTGCTAAACACCCAGTCATTGTGGCAGGCAGACATGAAAGCTTTTCCATTTCATTTTTTTAAATTAGAAAAAAAATGCTCTTGGTTACAAAGCATGTTTCAGCATTTTTATAGACCAGAGATTTATATTTTAGAAATACAACGAGATGAATTACTGGTTTTTTTTTCTTTCTTTTTTTAAACTGCTGTTAACTAAAGACCAAAGATGCTTTGGTTTTTTTTTTTTCTCAATGTCAAAAGAAACTGTGCCCATAGCAACATAAGTTGAACGTGCTGACACATCTTCATTTAGAGCTGCAACAAAACAAGCTGAACAGTCATGATTGTGCCTAGAAATAAACACCATATGTTCAGTGTAATGACTGTAGCTATGTACCAGTATTCCTTGCTAAAGAGTTATGCAAAAACTTATCTAAAAGAACACTCTACTGCTATGCTACTGACTTAATATTTCTACTATGACATGCACATTCCTATATTTTCATATACTACCGAATGACTGCTTTTTCATTTTTTATTTACGTGGCTTTCCTGGCAGACTTGTCAGACAGTGTAAAATTAAACACTGTCATAATTTCATATGTATTATTTCCTAGATGTTGTACAGTGCTTAACAAATGTATTAGACTTTTTCATAGAAACAGAAAAAATAATGTTGTTAGGCAAATAACAAACTGAATTCATGATATTTTTTTTACCCAAATTTGAGCCGAACTGCACTGAGAAGTCAGAAATTAATCAAGCATAATATTCAATCACCAAAACAAATTTTTCTCTTCATGAATACAACTAAATAACTGTATTTGGCATCTTAATGAAAACATACTAATTTGCTTCCCTTTTTCTAATAAAAGAGTTAATTTAAAAATTCACAGATAACAGCAATAATTATATTGTAGCATTAAAAATCTAATTTTGATTACAGATTTTGCACATGTTGGTGGATTAACTATTACATAAACATAAAAAAATATTTTGGTAATTACCAATAATGCTGTTTTAGGCACTTGTGGCATAAATGTTAGATTATGTGGTGGTCTTATAAATTTCATAAGACCTATATATGTAAAATACCCAATATACAGTACTTACAAGAGAGATCATTGGCATTAACTGCAACATCTAGCCATACTAGTCCTAAATAGTTTGGTTTTCCTCTCAATATATTAAAACCAGTCTAAGTAATGTTTTTTGTTATAAGTAATACATCCATGACATGGTTGCTGCTCAGAAAACATACGAACCTTAGCAAAATAATAAAAATATCATATTTTTTGTGTTTTTTTTTTATCACAAATTGGGACACAGCATTCTATTTTTTCTGGTGCCAAACGTATTCAGATTCACACAGATTAAGATCGCTTTGATGGTCCCAAATCGCCAAGCTCTCATAGATGCTCACTGTGAAGTACAGCTGAGCTGTAAAGCTAGTGAAAAATAGATGACAGGATGATAAGTGTTTCTGGCTGACTGCCTGGCTTCTCATGTGGTCCAAGAGCCTAGGCTTTTAATAGAGATAGGACAATGGTGTACTGATAGGATCTCCATAGCCTCAACAGACCATTAGCTGCAGATGACCATTAGATTTTTTTCTGCTGCAACAATGCATGTGATTTTAACACAGATTGCTGAGCAGCATGGGTCAAGTGCAAAATCAATCAAATACAATAACTGTTCAAAACAAACAAACAAAAATAATCTATTAAACTCTTTAGAACGTTCTGGTGGATGAGTTCTGTAAATTTCTTCTGTTGAGCTGATCTAAATGGGGACTTCATAAGGAACAGAGAAGCTTTGTGCTTAGAAAATCTGACTGCACCTCCACAAAAAATGTGATGATGGATGTTTGCTGTGTTTCAACTACAATGTCCCAAAGATTTACTACTAAATGTGCATGGGCGGGGGGCACTGAAGCTGACCAAAAGAAAAAATTATTAAAACCTGATCATCCTAAAGGTAGGCAGTACAACCAATGTACAACAGCAGTGTAGTCTTCAGTTTACAGTTTGTTTGTTTTTAAGTTTCAAAGTTAACATTTAAATCATCTATACCACTTCAGCTTGATGATGGTGTATGACTATGGATCATGTAATTTTCTACTTTCATAAAGGATGATCCAGTGTCCTATGCTAAAGGAGGTAGTAAAGGAAGCACTGAAGCGCCTTTTCTTAGTATTTACTGAATTCGATGAGCTTGTTATGGCTGCTGAGCAGATACTTCTGGAACATGGAATCTAGCAAGAGTGGAGTTCGCTGGAAATGGGAGAAGCCTGAAACAAACTTTAAAGATAAAAAATTACAGCATAAAAACTATAGACATTAGTTGTAACCACCTAGTCCATGAGTGCCTACCTTTGAGCTACCCCCACTCAAAGCATAAAACAAGCATCAGTCAAACCTCAGATTTGAGAAGGATAAACAGGCTTTTATCCAGTGGATGCAGAACACCAGACCATCCATTCAGCCCTTTCACTGGTTCTAAACCAAATGCACTTTGTAAACATAGAAAAGGCATATACTTTATCCCTTGGGATGCCCTTTGAGAGGTGCATTGGGAGTATGAGGTACAAGTCCTGCTGCTATGGGCCACCAGATCCCTGTAAAACTCTTTGGTTTGAATTGCCCACGAGTGACACCTGCTCCTGATGGGTGTTTCACTCTGCCAGTTGATGTGGACTGTACCACTGATTCTGTCCATAACTTTTATGGACACAATCTGTAGGTTCAGCCAGGGTTTGGGAGATGAGTTGTTGTGATACAATAACTGTGCCAGTGTGTTGTGGCAAAAGCAGACAGCTGAGCCAAAAGGCAAAGGTGATGATTTAACCTGCCCAATGGCCACGCCCCATGGGTAGTGATATATGAATGAGACTGCAGATGCAAATGGCAGAAATTGTTAGGAGCCAATTAAGATAGTCAACATTATGTTGTCTTTGTTTGCTTGGAATACCTCAGGGAAGAGCTTGAAGAGCCAGGGAGTGGGAGGTCTGCACAACTCCACTTAGACTCCTGTTCCCACAACTTGGAAGAAAATAAATGCATGGATGGATGAGTGAAAATGTCAAAATATGACATTTGAGCAAACTCCACATCTATAATAGTGCATATCATAATCTGTGATTGTTCATCCTCTTTCTGTAATTGCCAATGGTTGGTAAAGCCTCCATCCCTTCCTCACTCAGTAGAGCTGAAAGCACGACCTCCTTAATTTTTCAGTGTCTTTTGATTTTCCTCAGCTTGACTAGGCGTGAACACACATCAGCACTTAAGATGGAGAGCACTGTCACCTGTTGATTTCTGCAGGCACTGGCAGACAAGCACTGAAATTTAGATTTTCAGTCAGAGCCTCACATTCAGATGCATTTGTTTATATTAAAAGATCCAGAGTACTAGATACGACTGGTGATATCATATAAATGCAAAATAATAATCGTACTTTAACTACAGGTATTCCTTTTTAAAGTTAGATGGGCTACTTTACATTAAAAAAAAACCCCACCTGCCAGGGTTACAGGGCAATATGTGTATTCTGCATCGACTTCTACATCCAGCTTCTCCTACTCAACAATATCTAAGGCCTGGTTGCTATGGCAACTAGCAAGCCCATTCTGGAGAACAACCAGGATGCATTAATAAGCTTAGAGTGAGATTCTTTTCCTCCTTCTGTTGGTCATAAGTGCATGCAGTGGCTTTAGGATTTAAAGACTTATATGCATGTGTAAAATATGGAAGAATATAAAATTAGGATAACATTCTCTTGAATTCAAATCCAAAATGCATTGCATCTGTGACTGAAATCAAAGATGTCAGATAAATGATCTTACAAAGCATTTCTCCTTAAAATGCCCTAAGAAAGTGTTTCACCATCTGCTGATTTTTCCTATCAGCGTTATGGCACCCAGTGTGAAGGAATCTCTTGTGGCGACGGGATGCAGCGGGAGGAGGGAGGTCAGCGCCTCAGGGGGGCTCCACTAACCAGTGGAGCTTTATAAGCTACGGATTTCCCCAGGAAAAAAAGCCCTCCCCCACAGCAAATCTCCCACCCTTTGCCACAGTAGGTTAGTGTGTGGCTATGTTATCCTGGCCAAGGGTGGGGCATTTTGTGTGTCTGTATGCTGGAATGGACACAAAAATGTGTTAAAAAAAAATGAGTATATTTTTGTTCTTACAGTATTAAGTATATTTGTATGGCTCAAATGCTATTTAAATGCTTTTATGTTCAAATGTTCAAATATAATTCATTAAACTGGAATACAAATCACTCTGTACTGTTTAAAGTTTTTCAAATAACATGAAGAACCAATATTTATAAGCGAGCATTATACAAAATTAACAGCTGTGTTGAGTGGTTGAAAAACAGTGCTCAGAGTATATACACAATGACCTGATTCAGTAAAGCAAACACATTTCAGCAACTTCCCCATGTTGAGCTACTAAGCAGATAATAGTGGTGTTTAAATTTAGGATCAGCCAGAGTGGGAGTAAGCTAGAGAGAACCCACAAAGACATGTTTGTCTTTGATTGTGTTGAAGACATACTGAAAATGTACATATTATATCTAGTGCTTAAACCTCTGTAAAAGCTATTTACTTAATTAGAGATTCTAAAATCCCTAACAAGGGATATAGCTGTAGTAGATGTAATTTTAAGACTTTTTAATGTTTTTAGGGGTAATGAAGTGGTTAGCACTGTCGCCTGAAAGTGTCCAATGTTCAAATCCACTGGGGCCTCTCTATGTGGACTTCCATGCTCTTCCTGTGCCTCTGTGGGTTTTCTCCAGGTAATTCAGCTTCCTCCCAAAGAGATGCATGAAGGTTAACTGGTGATTCTAAATAAGCTGTAGGTGTTAATGGTTCTCTTTCCCTTTGTGTTAGCCCCAATAGTCTGGCAACCTATCCAAGGTGCACCCTGCCTCCTTCCCTTTGACATCTGGGATGGGCTCCAACCCCTCCCTGTGGCCCTGAATTGGATGAGCAGAAGAAAATGGATGAATGGATATTTACCAGATACAAATGACTATTTAAGACTATATAGTGTGTCACAAAGTAAAATGGAGCAGCCCCTAAGGAGATGGAAAAGGGAGAAAGTGGTTGAAACTGTTTCTTGATCTCATGAGAAAACAAAATGTTAAGAGTCTACATATGCACAGCAGAGCTTTGAACAATATGTTACTGGGCTCACAATGACCATGTTGGCAAGGAGAAGGTGTTTACAACATTGACCTGATGATATAACCTGATATCATGGCAATACATGTAATAGACATGCCGGTCAGCCATCTACATTTCATGCTTTGGAGAGGTGTTGCAGTCAATAGACATTATTAACAAATTTACATGTAAATACATATTAGCCGCCTAGCTTAATCGTTTTGGGTGATTAAGGACCCTGGAATGTACTTTATACGTTTTTTTGCTCACTAACAATTTCTTGGCTTTAAATACATTATCGCTTCCTCCTAGAAATGCATCGTCTGTAAGCAGTAATGCAACTTCTGCATACTTGTACACTTCATGCTTTGAAGATGCAAAGCGTGAAATGGACACGGTGGACCGATGTGTCTACTACACGTTTTGACGTGATACTGGGTTCGATGATGCTGTAAAGTTAATCGATCGAAAAAGTTAGACAGACCATTCTAAAAGTATCCTCTATAAAAAGATATGTGAATATGTATTTTATTCAGAAGAGCTGAGCAAGGCTTTGGCAATATTCTTGTAGTCCAGTAGGGTTGAAGAAAACTGACAAAACTGGGATTCAAATTACTGGAAAAATTTCTCAAAAGCCTTAAGACTTTTTTTTTTTTTTAATTTTTTTAACTGTTTTATAAATGTATGTGGATTTGTAAACAGTGACAGGTACTGTAGACATAGCAGGAATTTTTGAGCCAGAAATCCATTATCTGCTATCTGATCATTCTGGAATTTCTGCGCATAATTTCAAAATAATTCATCTGACACTTATTGAGGTATTAAAAGTCTAGACTGAAAGGGTGGACTCTTACTACAGATATCACCATCCATTCATCCATGCTGCTAGAATAACTAATAAACATTTAATGCTAATTTTAATACAAAGACGTACACAGTGGATTTGACATTTTTGACACACCAGTTGGTTAGACAACAAACCAAAGTAGGCTAATTGAATTATTCAATGAATGTTACATTAAGCAATTAAACATTAATAAAGCATTATATATAATCATTAATAAATGATCACGTACACATCACATTACCATAATTACCATAAAAACTTTATTTTGCTTTTTTTTCTGAAAGGCCTATGAATGAAGCTTTTGGCATTCCTGGTATTACAGTAGGCACAAATAAGATGATGGATGACTAAAAGGGATTTTTAGCAAATTAATTTAGTGAACTTCCATCAATGAATATTTTGCAGTCTATTTAAGTTAGCGTGTTTACTTAAATCACTCTTACAACCTTCACTTGCCTCCTTTGCTATTGCCTCTCAGGTCTTGGCTGCAGCAGAAGCTTGCTTTCCCCATAGGGATCATTAAAGTTTCATCTAATCCACCTGTCTGAGCATCCATCCATTCACCCATCTGTCCATACTATGTCAAGTCAGGTTTTATTTATACTGCACATTTCACTCAACAACAGTTTAAAATACCTTTTCCAATTACAGCTCCTTGCGTCCTGTCCATGCACCCATCCCTTGATCTAGCTATGTATTTGTATAATTATTTAGCAGTTTTCATCAGTGTGTGAGGCATTAAATTCACTAACTTCCTATTATTTTATAATAACTTGAGCTGTAGTATGTAGTACATTTCAATATAAATCTTTACCAAAGGTAATTGCCTGCATTGTCTAGACATATAGTGTGCATTTAGAATTTAAGAATCCAATGACAACGCCTTGGTGATTGTATAATTTAATCTGTAGGACTAATAAGATTAGGAGAATCCCATTTCGAAATCAGATGTACCCCCTCACTTATTTAATGAGAGGTTGTGCTAATGTAGAGCAGCCGCAGCCTCGCTTGGGAAGGGGGGTTGGTGGGTAATGGGCTTAACCATTCTGTCTGAGAGGGGGTGTTGTTTAGGGAGGGCGAGGCAAGCAATAGTCACCAACACTCATGAACATAACTGTCTAGACAACACAGTGAAAAGAGCCTGATTCTGGCTTAGCTTCTACCACCGTTGCTCCTTTTAGTGTTTTAATCCAACATTTTCCACACACCTCCCTTTTTCAAATGCATGGCTCTTTGTCACACATGCGCTTTCCTTCAAACCACAGAGACCACCCTCAGCTCAAGCCAGCCCTGCTACTCCTCTCCTCCTCCTCCTCCACCAGGGACCAAGGAGGCGTTCTGCACTTGCCACAGCAGTTCGCAATGGACAGTACCACAAAGACTAAGTGATCCTTTGCATCACCCAGTCACTTGACAGAAACCACACCTGACAGCCAATTTAAGCGTTCAGAGAGAGAGAGAGAGAGAAACTGAGAAGAGAGAAAGAAAGGGGAATTGATGTGTGGATTACTCCTTAAATAAATACGATTTTAAACCTACACAGGACATTTATTTACTAATCGCTAGCTACTTAAAAAAGAAGAAAAAGCAAAATGGAAGAAGACATGGATGAGGGGCAGACCCAGAAAGGTAAGAAAGTAAATCTCGCATGTTCTGATGAATTCATTTAAAATGTTTTTTTTTTGGGGGGGGGGGGTTATGTTTGTTTGTTTTTGTCAGTGTCAGTAGTGTCTTTGCAGAGACAACTGCACAAATGTTAGCCATACCCTCTTTGAATAAAAGAGCATCTGTTTGTGGAAATTCTTTTGTCCACTGAGTATCAGCACTCCACTGAAAAGTGCACGTCTGTATGTGCTGTCTGGGTAGTCACAGGGGTGTGAACTGCTACAGCAAGGGCTGGACTGCCTTTGTTTGCTTGATGTGGCTTTCATGCTTGTCGTGATGACAGAGAGAAACACGAAGAGCATGGAACCAAACTAACAGTCTTTAAACCTGCAGCTTTCAGGTTCTGTCCTTTGTGTCGGAAAAACCGAGGTGCTGTATGATGTTGCAGTGCTTTGCAACATTCACTGTGCATTTGTTGCAGGAGGAGTTTTTAGTGGGGGCTTTTTTTTCATTCATTTAGGAGGGGCAGTGTTTGCTTTGTGCAGAGCTGAATTGCTATTTATACTTCACACCTCCACATCTTGGTACTCTGCATGAATGATTCAGTACATGGTTGCAACAGAATAAAGCAAGGAAGTGTATTTTCTCATCAGTGGATTGGATAAAGATATTTTTTGCTAAAGAATGACACAATACCAAAGGTAAAGAGTATGCTGTTCTCATCTAGAAAACACTTTTTATTTCACCTCCCTTGTCTCCTTCCCTCTCAGATTTACTGTGTCAGGCATATGTTTGTGTTCCCTCCAGTCGCTCTTCCCTGCAACTTAGCACTACTTACAGGCACACACACGAACTAAAACAGTTGCCATGGCGCTGGTAAAGTCATTATCTACTCCCTCTTCACCCACTCCTGATGATGACATTTCAGAAGCACAGGAATAGTTTGCTGTGTCTAAGAATGTGGGAGGAAGAAAGACAAGAAGAGGTGCACATGTAGAGTCAGAAATGAAGTATAAGAAATGATTACAGGACACAGTGAAAACGAAAATGAGAAGCTTAGGGGAATATAGTAAGCTTAATCAAACTGCTTGACTAAGCAGTGTAGTAGGAGTAGTTCTAGAAAACCTATAGATTTTGATCAAACAACTTTTAGTGGCGTGCCTACAGGCGATTTTTGTATGACAGTTCAATAATAAAGTCATGTACTTTGTGTCTATCATATCCATTAATTTAGGCAAAATATTAATGTAATTATTTAGCATGTACTCATATAAAGCAAGCTCTGCAAGCTCGTTTTTCTTCAACAAAAGATTATTAAAACCAAATTGACTGTTACTAACCTGTTACAGCAGAGGCTCACATACAAGCAATCCTCTGCTTTGACATATGCAATCTGCTCCACTAGGGTGCTTTTATAAATCACTGCCCATGTGTCAACACAAGCAAACATTTGATTTCTCCCATCTTGTATCCTTTTAATGCTATACATTTTTATGCAACATTATGTCACAACTGTTGTGTCTGATCATCACAAAGAAGATTTCAGGAAGATGTAGAGTAACGCCTAAGTAAAGCCTTAGTGCTACATTAAGCAAAAGTTGAACTTGAAAAAACTAGAACCTGAATGTGAGGAAATAAGCCCTGTGATAGACCAGTGACCTCTTCCGCCAGTCCCCCCCCCCCCATGCCTGAAGTTGGCATGCAATGAAAGTAGCACCAGACTTGCACATCAAGATGGGATAGTGAGTCAATACACTGCCCGGTCTGCTGTCAGTCCAAAAAGAAGCAAGAAGGAAAGTGTGTCTTAGAGATTGTATTTTTGTTTTATACAGTAAACTGAAGGCTGAAGCTCTTGGCAAGTGACCATTACATACCAACCAGCTAATGTTTGTTTTTAGCCTGACACCTTCTATTATAAGTCCGCTCTAGACAACACTGAGAACTAGCGGACTGGTTTCCACAGTACTTAAGATTGTGCAGCTTCTCCAGCAGATCATCAGGCAGTTTGGCTGTTGGAATAATTTCCATGTTGTAGCCTTCCAATGACAAATCTGAACAATTGCTCTGTAGACCATGTATAGCAGAAGTTATAGAAATTTGTGCATAGAAAGACATCAATCACTGCCTGGGATCCTGAGTGGTATGATGTTGAAATGTAGAGCCTTTTTCTTAAATCATAGGCTATTATTATTTAACCATCAAAATAAACAACACAAGAAAATACACCCTGGTCCTGTTAGTTAGTATTGTGTTTGAAAGGTTATAGCTTAGACTTTCCTTTTGAATGGGAAATCAGTAATGTCACTATTTCAGGTATTTCAAGTCAAATTTGTCACCATGCTCCAAGACTAAGTTTCTGGAGTTTTAGTACTTGACCAAGTACTATACAATGTAATTTACATATGTTGGTCTGGTTAACTAAATTATTGTATCTTTTATCAAATGATTGATTTGACAACCCCTCTATAGTTTGTGAAGACAAAAGTGATTGCAATGACTTCTCTGATGATGGAAGACAAACATCAAAACCGCCTGGTCATGTTTTCGCCCGTGTCACTTTCATGCACATTTTTCTGGAGAAATATGTAATAATTTGTAATAATCATTGGTCATTTTCGACCAAAAAACTCACAATCTCACCTAAATTGCAAAAAAAAAAAAAAAGCGGGACAAATCATAGAAAAAATTAAATACATACAGTGTACACTGTTAAGGAAAACATAATAACTTGACAGGCCTCTGCCTACAGCAAGCTTCTACCCATTAAATGTACAGAAATTGGTAAGACTGGACATCTAGAAACACCAACATTTTAAAAGCTTATAATTTTGCGTAACACTGATGTAGAAACAGAGCCCCCACAGTGGGGGATGTGCATTTTGTATAATAAAATGTGTATAGTTTACATATGTATAACATTTTAAAGCACAATCCTTTATCATTTTGCTGATGAAGACATCATTCAAGCTACCAAACGGACTGTAGATAAGTTGGTACTTCCAGCTCAAAGGGGTGCAGGTGTCATTGAGTGCACTCACAGCATCCTAATGCCCTTCTGTCTTCCTCTTCTGAGGTTGCAAATCTCAGATTATGAGTCAGATGCACCAGGTGGGCACTGTTCACTTCAGCTGCTAGCCAAATGTATGAGCGCACTCTATGTACCAAAGTGGCCATTAGCAACAGGGAGCAGTCCAACGCCCTTCTGTTGAAAAAGCAGGTTTCGACCAGTATGAACACACGGCTAAATATACTAAAAGTTCTGGAAATGAGCATATGGTGGGTAATACTGTGGATAAATAAACCAAACGTGGTTCTGCAGGTCATTTACACTTGATGTACTAACTGTTGTTGAATGGAAAAACTGAGAAAGGCACACCTGTTAGCATTTCCTGAGCCAAGAATCTACTCTGCAAGGTAGCGTTTGTCCTTCTGTTTGATTAGCACGTGGTTACATGTTGAGCATCTCATTTTTCTCCATCTACAATCATGTGACTGTAATACACAATGGAAAAATTGTGTTGTTGTTTTTTAAAGGTTCACTGAGTTTCATGCACTTTGAATTTGCAGTTGACTTGATAAATGTCAAATCTGCATTAGGCTAAAGGCACACTAATTTCAGGAGATGCTGCTTTGAACATAGCTCCTGTGGTCAGACAAATGGTTTGCCACTACATAAAACCACGTTTGTTTGGGGGGTTTTTTTGTTTGTTTTTATCGAATATGGTAAGAAATAAATTATTTAGAAGATATTATTTACTTGTAGCGCATTCATGAATATATTACTTCATGTATAAGTAGCAGCTTATCTTAGAGCTCCCATGTTCTCCTCTACTGCCCCTTATTGTTTTGAAGCCTGCCCCAGCCCAGGTCAAGAGAGTTCCACCAATTGTTCTAGTAATTATTTCTGGAGCGGCTAAAAAACTTATGAGGGGTCTCTTATTGTTTTGAGCAATGACACAATGGTATAGATATTTAGGCATAGGTTAAGAGGTGTTGAAAATTACTTGCATTGAGATTGATGATAAACACTAGCTCACTTTGATGATAATATCTTAAAATGATAATATGATATTGTTGTCACTCAACATGATTGTGTCTTGTGGGTTTTGTTAGCTTATGCAATTTAAATGTTGCTTAAAAATTTGGTCATTCAGAGACTAGTGTGTCTGAAAACTGTTATTGAGTAAAAACTGAAAAGCAAATATGAAGACTGTTGTTGGACTCAGTAGACATGCTCTTATTATGGTCTATTGTTTTGGAGCTGTGCTTCAAATCCCTACATTCTTTGGTTTTGGCTGCTTATAAGGTTGGCAATCAGGAAAATTAAACTCATTTCACCCTGTGAAACGGAAATACCTGCATGGTTAAAATGCATAAACCTAAAGTCAAAAACCTCGTTTGTTTTGCTGTGTTTTTGACTTTTGCCCCTTAGTTCCTGGAGTGAACTTGGCTTAGACAAAAGACACGTCTACAGTCACGCAGTCCTGCTTAGACTCTTCCATCTCTCTGTGAAAAAGGAAGAGAGGAAATCAGTAGCTGAGCTTTCAGGCCTGGTGTGGAACAACCTTTTAGCCCTGAAGGGGTTTTATGTGTAATGTGTCTCGTTCACTATTGTCCCAGTGAATTTGTTGACATACAGTAAGTGGGTCACGGCTCTCAAGTACCCGGTCTATTCTCAGATTTTGTGCTGTGGTTGTCATGGCAACCATGCTGGTTGATTAAACATGCGCAGAGGAGATGGGGGCACACAGGAGCTGAAAAAAACCTGCTCACTGCAGGGGAAGGGGGGTGGGGTGCATTAAAGGAACAAGGAAAGCAAGGAGACGCATGCACGCCCATTACACTCAGGCTGACACAGGAGCACCATCCCCCCACTGAGATCTCGCTCTCTCTTCTCTCTCTGTCTGACCAGGCTCACCACCACCCCGTCCCCACACGAAACTCCTAATAAATGCTAGCTGTATGTGGGAAAATTGATCTCTCTTATTGGATCTCTCGTGTTAGAAATGAATGCACAGACAGAGAATTAGATTATCTTTCCTTTTTCTGTCATCGTCCTTAATGAATTTTGTTAATTTAATACTCTAATGCAGCATGCTATTTTTTTTCTCAGATGCTAAAACTGCATCAAAAGCAAAGCCTAATATCCCTATATGACTTCAAAAGGAAGAAATCCTTTTTAATTAGAAATGAACCAACATAAGCAACCATCCATCTATCCATTAATTTTCTTCCGCTCATCCAATTCAGGGTCGCATAAACAACCATTTGAGTAAAAATCATCTATGAAAGCAAGTATTTGGAATCTGCCCAATATTACTTTATGGCTGATATTTTGCTAGCTGTGGAACTATTTTGGTTGAGAAATATTTGTGTCAATTGGGAAAAAATGTCTTAAAGGTAATCCAGCCTTAAAGAGCCTTAAAAAATAACTCATTGTTACTAGTTAAATTACTGCCTTTCAGCATCTAATTTTTCCTGTCTCACTTTTTCTGGTGGGTTTTCCCAAATTATACAGAAAAATTAAAAGTTAATTTTAATCATTTTGACTGATATTAAGTGATAAATGCATAAGGTCTCAGTCAGCACAGCTTCAGACTAGCAGCCAGTCATATTTTTCCACCAATATTACCACCAAATTTAGGGGGATACTCAGCGACACTTTCAATCAACACAACAATCACAGTGTTAAAGTGTGCTGTAGAGTAAATGCTTGAGAAATTATTTTTCCAGTTTAACAGGACCACTACACTTAAAATACTTACCTATGGATGAACTAGGCAAATTTTATAATGTGGAAATGCCTGAGAAACATCACAACACTGTAATTCGCAGAATTCATCCAATTCATCATCCACCCTAAAATACTCCATAAATTAACCCTGCACTGATCTGATAAGGACAGCCTTATCTCATCCCTCATGCGAAAGTTGACTGGGTCATTGAGAATGTGTGTGTGTGTGTGTGTGTGTATCCCTTTTGCCTCTCGGCTATGGCACTGACAGATGGAAGAGAAGTGGGAGGTGGGAGAGGCCTCGGGAGGGGGTCATCCTTTCTCTTTGTATTAGGGAGACGCCTTCTGTTGATTGGACCACGGTGTTTGGGCTCTCACAGGCTTCAATTTCACCCCCTCCCTTTCCTCCCCCTTTTTTTTCTTAAATGTGGCTTTGTTCTGGGAAAATAAAATATTTAAAACACAGCCATCTTCTAAAATCTGTCTCTTTGTTCAAAACTGAATAGCATTAATCCTGGTTTTGCTAGAGTTAAGATTTGCGCCGATGAAATGTATTTAATCAACACGCTGAGGCAAGAAAATCCTTAAATGCTTTTCACTGATTGGAAGCTATGTTGGTCATAAACATGAAAATAGGTTATTCTGAGTAAAAGATGTTTTGTAGACTAAGCTTACCTTAAATGTTGGGGGTGTACTCCAGATCAGAATAAGGCAAAACAAAATAATCACATATATTCATTCAAGTACACAGATGGTCCTTGTCACTGCAATTCTAGTCCATTTTAAATCTGCTTGGTTGCACCAAACTTCCCTACTTGACAGCCATTGTTTCCATTCAAATACCCATGACCCCTAAAGCACGTCATCTTTTGTTTTTATCACAGGTGATGTGGGGCTAAGCAGAAAGCATGAAAAATGAATGTGGGAGACTTGTGTGCTGCCGCACTGTGCCACTTCTGAATTATTGATCAAGCATCCACTCACTCTTAAAATCGTCCGTTTGCCATTTTTCACCCACTCAGAGTCTCAAATTCATTTAGGATCAATGAAGGTTTACAGAGAGCAAATGATAGCATAAACTGGTATTTTTTAATGGGGTGAGGAAGACAGATAACATATGAGATCAGAAACCAATTGCTGGTGATCTTTTATCACTGCAGTTTTAAAACCAGGAAGGAACAAAGTGAATGTGAAAAAGGGCAGCTAAGCTAAAAAGACGTTACTGTAAATTCAGCTGCTTCTGCTCACATGAATGCATTTTTTTTTCTCTCAGACAAAAATGGATGCCTTACTAGTTTTTAGTTTTAATCTATACTTACAATACTTTGTCACTGAATCTGGTCCTTTTCCCACACACCTCTCTTTACTGGGTGTGATGAGTTTCTCTTCCACAGAATTAAGAGCAGACAATCAATAAAACATTAGTCTGTTACATCCACTCACTAATGCTTTCATCCTGCCTTCTAACTGCATCTTCAACTGTTTCCATGGAAACTCTTTAAGTCAAGTCACATATAGACAAATATTATGTGAGTTGTACTCTGTAGTTACATTTACAATACAATGTACAAACGTGTACTAGTACCCAATTCTGTTTATTGCTTGGTGGAAAAGTAAAATCTGTTTAAAACTGCAGCTGCTTTATGCTGTGTGCAGAAAAGCAAGGAAATAAGCCTTGATTGAGGCCATCACTTATATCATTGATATTACCGCTTGTCTCTCTTCATGTTAAATACAGGCTCCACACAATTACTGCACTAAATCAGCACCAGCATCTCAAAGGTCTCTGCGTTCCTGTGTTTAAAACTCAAAATGCAAGAGAAAATGTCTATCTATTTCTGATGGCTTAAAAACCTTATTTTTTCATACAAGCGACATAGTTTGGAAATAAATAAAAAATTAACTGGGAACATTGCAGTAATTTGTATCCCATCAGTACTACATTACAAATCCATGTATTTGTGGTGAGTACTTGACTCAAAGGTTGACTCTTACTGTGGCTCATAAATGGGCACTGTGGCCAAGAGGGCAAATGTTTCTGAACTCTCTGCCTCACTCTCATCTTGTCAGTAATCAGAGCTACATCAATAAATTCTGTCAGTGCCTGTTTCCTGAAGTGATAAGGCAACTCAACATAATGAATCTGGGGTAAGAGGTAGTGACAGACAGACTAGTAGAGGGTATTCAAGCAAAGAACCAAAATAGCTACATTCACGAGACCTTGGGAAATGAATGAGTGAATCTGATAAAGTCCAGTTTAGGTAACAGATCCTCGATTTCTAAGGCATTCCAGACATTATACTGCAATGTTATCAGGATTGTGTGTTAACATGTATTTGGTTGTTTAGTGCAACACCTTGCATTTTAATCTCAGAGCCTTGGCACTGCTGTGCATCTGGAGACCTTTTTATGCACAAGTTGCCAGAACCTTTAAATAATGACAACAGAAAATTTTGCTATCCAAAATATTGTAGCTGCAGGATGCAATCGTGTTAAAAACAAACGCTCACACATGACTTTGCATAGTCCTATGTAAAACTAACCACACTCTTACTGCTTCCATAGCAATTAAATATGGCGTGATTGGAAGGGGGCTGCATTTGAACAAACCTCAGGACTTCTGGAAAGCACTTTGCACATTCAAAACCAAAGTGATGTTTGACCATCGTCACATTTGGCAAAAATCAATCACACGATATCAGCACAAACAACTGTCAAACACATTTCCTGTGGACCTTGCAGTTACTGAGCTGATCGTGACCTTGAACTCGTGAACTCGTGAAAAGAATCAAAGTGTTGCATCACTCTTAAGGTCCCACATCTTAAGAGTGCTGACAATATACAAATGCCCACAAACCTCAATGAACTAAGGCAACTTTGCAACATGAACTTTGAACTTTGTTCCAATATTACTCCACAACAATGTCACAGACTGTTAAAGCCCTACAGAAAAGAATTAGTCCAAATTATTTCTGCTGAAGGTGGTTCTACAAACTACTAAATCATGGGGTTTACTTAGTTTTTCACAGGACTCTCTTTTTCTCATTACTGTATTAGGATGCAGGTTTCGGAATAAAAACAGCTCTATTCAAAGTAGGACTATACAAAGTGATTTATAGAAATTCATTTTTGATTACATTGACTAAACTGATGCTTCATCTATGGGAGCTTCCCCGAAAGTATTCCTGGAATGCACTAAAAATGGCAGAATTTTAGCAGCATCTGTTTTACTGGTGGAGAGGGAGTCTAGGCCATTTAAATCTACTGCAGGTTCTCAGAGTCACATGACGGAAGGTGTGAATTAGCATGAAACCACCTAGGAGTGCACTGTAAGTACCTGATAGTTACCAAGAGGCACCAAAGGTGAAGTATTCCCTGAATTTGATGTCTCTTCCTAGGTGAGTCAGTGGGAATGTTGGAGAATTACCAAGGCAGTGATGATACAGGCAGACAAATGGCACTGCAGTCCCTCTATTCAATGGGAGAATCACCAGTTTGAGATATAGTGCATACTATAATCTTTCCTCTAAAACGAAAAAAGGCTTAGAAGACAATGTATATGTGTACCTCATCTTTAAACCTTAGATCTTAGCATACACTGTATGAGCTGAGAATACTTAAACAGAGACTAAAATCAGAAGCTTATTAACAGGCACAGCAGAGTTGTTTGGATTGAAAGTGTGAAAAGCTGCACAGATTTTTTTTTTAGGATACAGCATTCAGCAAACCTGTGTATGGACAGAAACATGTTTAAAATATAGCACAGAAGCCGAATAGACATTCCACAGTCTAGCAGTGGATTACATCAGTAAGGATGTAGATAATCTAGGAAACCCTGGGTGAAGGTTGTAACTGCACCAAGCATTTGAGTGCTCAGCACAGCCCAGCGGGCGGACCAGCTACTTGGTATTCCACTCATGTCTGAATCAGAGTCAGACGAAGAGAGTTGAGGAGGAGGAATATTGCTCTGACTGCTGCTTTGAAACAAAAATGAACATGACTAAACAACCTTTAAAAGAATGGTGCTGAAAACATCTTGAAATCTTATCGTCTATGCAACTGACAACAGAGTCACAGCATCTCTTCTGAATGAGCACAGCAAAACCAATGCAGATGAATTCAGTCATGGGTCATGATCATCTTACATCTGATCAAGACTAATGCTGTGCTGGTCATAAAAGCACATACATCACATTTTTATACTGACTTCAACTTTAATCATTTAGGATATTTATGAAGCAGCTCTCCAATTTTAATACAGGTCTAGCTGTTTCAGAATGGTCTGGCTTTGTGAAAAATGTATCTGTCTGGATAATATACAGCAAAACGCTGCAACACTGGATTAGTTTTGCACTTACACAGGAAATACCTCTATACCTCTGTTGTAGTTACTGGGAAATGACTGACTCAGTAGCACAAAACACACACACACACACACACACACAGAAATATACGAACACGAGATGGAGACTCATAAATCAAAGCAATTCATAAAGACACACTTGGGTACAATATTTACAGACTTGGCTTCTTTTTGAGCAATATGTGTGACAGGAGATTGAAGATGAACCTGAGCAGTGATTTGTCACCTTAAGAACCCCCTAGGACAGGAAGCTGAGCAAAGTAGAATGGGGTTAAAGGTCATGATTACTTTGTGAAACTAAGGCTGAGTTTGTAATGCTAAATGAAATGTCAGCATCATCCGTAGGGCTATAGAACTGACAGAACGAATAACACAGTTGTTTGAGAGGGTTTTGTTGTTGTTTTTTTACATAAAGGAAAGCAGTACTGCAGTCAAACTTAGCTTGTAGTGTTACATGCATAGCTGCCTCCAAGCTGGTTTAATTGCTGGAAATGCAGTGTACTGCATGCAGATGCATTTGCTCAATGCTAATGTTTTGATAAATAATTTAAAATGCAGCAAATGCAGCAAAAATGTCTCTGTTACTTTGTGCCATGTCTTCTGGTTTTTCTCTCACAATTTTAACAGTCTTTGTTGGCTAATCTCTTTCTCTGTCTAGGATGCCTTGAATGCTGCATCAAATGCCTGGGTGGGATTCCATACCCATCCCTCATAGCCACCATCTTGCTGTATGCTGGTGTGGCCCTGTTCTGTGGCTGTGGCCATGAAGCCCTGACTGGCACTGTCACCATCCTCCAGGATTACTTTGAGGTTGTGAGGAGCCCTGTGGATTCACTGGATGTCTTTACAATGTAAGTATCAAAGGTTCCAAACGGCTCTGTTGATTAGCAAGAAAACATAGTTTGCATACTTCCACAATATAAAATAAACAAGTATATGCGCTTTGACACATCCCAAAGATCCACTGCACAAGCCCAACAAACATAGCTGATTTAAGACAGCTATGTTAATTACTTCTTTTTAAGAGGCAAATATAATGACCCGCAATCATCTATATAATTTTCCTGTGTGGGTATTTTTGTATGAATATGCTGGCTAACATCTTAAAAAGAAAGGGTAACTTCTTATTCTTATAGACTGCCTTTCTGTTGTTCTGTATTCCTTTTCCAGGATTGACATTATTAAGTATGTGATTTACGGCATTGCATCGGCTTTCTTCGTCTATGGCATCCTGCTAATGGTGGAGGGATTCTTCACAAGTGGTGCCATTAAAGATCTGTACGGGGACTTCAAGATCACAACATGTGGACGTTGTGTCAGTGCCTGGGTAGGGCTACTATTTTACTTCACATTAACTATAAAATATATATCTATTACTCTATATAAGCTTTTTCTCTTTTCGGGAATCACCTAGTAAATGTCAGGTCATTTCCCAGGGACTTTCCCTTGAAGGCTGAGTAGGTTTCAATAGCTGACATTTTTTTTGTGGCCAATGTGACACTACTCATGCTCTCCCCAGCTCTATATGTAATAGATTTTTTTTAGAGTTGACCCCTGTATTTGGTGAGGTTTCACTATTTTGAAAAGGCTGAAAAAGGTCAGCCACAATAGAGCCTTTAGGAGTACTATAACCCATCTATCTTTATTTTCCCCTACAAAAGAAAGCATAGTATAAATAGCACCACCTTTTTTCCCAAGGAAAGAAGACATTAAAGGGGGATATACAAACCTAATGTAATCTGGGGCCATTCACATGTGTGCTCATCGCTTCTTTTGATATATAGTCTTTTTTTATAATAAATATATCAAAATTTTAGATTTCTCAAGTTCCTCTGCTAAAGAAATGTGTCTACACAGAGGAATTCTGATCTTATCATCTTTTCTTTAGCTTCTATTGAAGTTGTTCTTCACGTCTACGTCTAAATGATCACAGTTTTAGACTAGCCACAATGCCTTGGAAGGTGTTAATATTACTGCATCAGATAAATATGGTTTCACTTCAGTAATCCATGTCCATCTGTACTGTTTCCCCCTTTCAGTTCATCATGCTGACATACATCTTTATGCTGGCTTGGCTTGGAGTGACTGCATTTACCTCCATCCCAGTTTTCATATATTTCAACATCTGGAATATTTGCCAAAATACTACTGTCCTGGAGGGAGCCACCCTATGCCTTGACCCACGCCAGTATGGTAAGCATGAATATTCTCCAGTTTCCCCCCCCACTTTACTTTTATTTTTCACCCCTTTGTGTGCTTATAAATACCCCAAAATACCCAAATTTCCCCTTGTGGGACAATTAAAGGATTATTCTATTCTATTCTATTCTACCTCAGTGACAGTAATTTATGCTCTATGTAAATTGCTACTTTTTACCTTTTTGAACAACTAGCAAATTATAAAATCCATTTCTTAAATGTAGCCTACATATGGTTTTCTTTTAAATTGATTAACCATCTCTTTAGGATATGGGTAAATAATAAAAGTGAGTGAAATTATATTATTTTTAAGTATAGCAGAATGAGACTGTATGGAAATAATAAACACCATAAAAAATTCACACTAGATGTGAGAATTTGGCATAAACAACATAAAAGCATGGATACATCTTGCCTTGGATCAACATGCCTGTGGCGGTGGTGTAATAGTGTGGCACAAGTTTCACCTCTTTACTAGCAACAGAGTATTGTTTAAATGTCACAGCCTATCTGGGTATTGTTGCCGACCCTGTCCATCCCTTTAATGATCCCAGTGAATCCATCTTCTGATGGTCTAAAGCACCGTGTCACAAAACTCAAATAATGTCAAACTTGGCAAGTAAACACTGTCAAGACCTTCTAAAGTTCAAAATGAGCATCAGAACAGGGGAGAAAGGGGGTCAAAGTGACTTTGAACATGGTGTAGGTGTTGGTGCCAGATGGGCTGGTCTGAGTATTTCAGAAACTGATTATCTACTTGGATTTCCCCACACAGCCGTTTCTAGGGTTTACAGAGAATGGTTTAGAAAAGTGAAAATATACAGTGAGAGGCAGTTCTCTGAGTGAAAATGCCTTGGTGATTGCCAGAGGTGAGATGAGAATAGCCAGACTGATTAAAGCTAGTAGGAAGGCAACAGTAACTCCAATAACCATTTGTTACAACCAAGGTATGCAGAAGAGCAACTCTGAACACACATCACATCAAACCTTGACCCAGATAGGCTACAGAAGCAGGAGACCACACTGGGTGCTCCTCCTGTCAGTGAAGAACAGGAAGGTGAGGGTGCAATTTGTTCAGAAAAATAGACAACAGAAGCTTGGAAAACATTGCCTGGTCTGATGAGTCTCGATCTTTGCATTTCTGTATCCTCACATTTCTGAAAGAATGGGGTGCTCTCAAGAGCTCAGTCAATTTCAGTGTGGTATTATGATACGATGCCACCTGTGCAACAAGTCCAGTTGTGAAATTTCCTCACTACTAAAAATTGCACACTTAATTGTTAGTGGTAGTACAACAAAGTGGAAGAGTTTGGGAACAACAGCAAATTAGCCACAGGTCATGAAAAATCACAGACCTGGGTCAGTGGATCTTGACGCGCATAGTGCACAGTGGTCACCAATTTTCTGCAGAACCAAACTTTACAGACCTCCAAACTTCATGTGGACTTCAGATTAGCGCAAGAACAGTGGGTAGAGAGCTTTCTGGAATATATTTCCATGGGCGAGCAGCTGGATCCAAGCCTTATATCACTAAGCCCAATGTAAAACACGGTATGCAGTGGTGTAAAGCACATTGCCACTGTACTCCACTGAGTGGAGTACAGTGTGTTCTTTGGAGTGACAAATCAAATTTCCATCTTGCAATCTGCTGTACGAGTCTGGGTTTGGTGGTTGCCAGGAGAACAGTACTTATATGATGGCATTGTGCTGTATAAAGTTTGGTGGAGGGGGGATTATGATGTGGGGTTGTTTTTCAGGAGTTGGACTCAGCTCCTTAGTTCCAGTGAAAAGAACTCTTAGTGCTTCAGCATACCAAAACATTTTGGACAATTTCATGTTCCCAACTTTGTGGGAACAGCTTTGGGATGGCCCCTACCTGTTCCAACATGACTTTATGACTGTGCGTCAATGCACAGAGCAATGCCCATAAAAACATGGATAGGCAAGTTTGGTGTGGAAGAACTTGACTGTCCTGCAGAGTCCTGACCTTAACTCAACAGAACATGTGATGCAGGCTTTCTCGTCCAACATCGGTTGTTGACCTCACAAATGAGCTTCTGGAAGTATGGTTAGAATTTCCCATAAACACACTCCAAAACGTTGTGCAAAGCCTTCCCAGAAGATTTCAAGCTGTTATAGCTGCAAAGGGTAGGCCAACATTTTAATAACCCATATGAATTAAGAACAGAATTTCATTCAAGTTCATATGTGTGTGAAGGCAGATGAGCAAATACTTTTAGCAATATAGTTTATGCTGAAGTAACTGTGGATCAAAATTACTGAGAAACATTTTCAGTACCTTGCTGAATCTGTACTAGAAAGAATTACAGCAGTTCTGAAGGCAAAATGGGGTCCATTCGACAGTTGCAAGGTGCAACTAATGAAGTGAGAGGTGCATATATGGACTATCTGATAGTCCATATAAACCTTTTGCCACTATTTCCATCCTGTGGTTGTATGTGCTGTATCTGCTCTATTGTTCCAGAGCATTTACATTTATAAATATACCGACTCATTTCAGGTATTGTGCCAATTGCGGAGGCCAGAACTATGTGCACTGGATCTGAGAAGTTCTACAGGATGTGTGAATCGAATGAGGTAAGGTAACTTTTGAGTATAAAATGATGTCTAATGTTGTAATGCTGTAAAATGAATTATAGATGGGTTTCAAACATAAGACAAATCATTATGTAATATAGTGAAGACATCACTGTGAATAGCTTTCCAACAGTGGCATTCCTTGCAGGTATTCTTCTAAATGTTACTTTTAAATTAAAAATAATGAACAGAACCTGCATCAACTGCAAAAATACCAGTTAGTCCTCATTACAGCAACAATATTGTCAGATTTGTCAGATTCATACATTCCACACCACAAAGGCAAAAGAATAAACTGCACCTATACTAGGGAGCAGGAAAAACAAAAACTGACAAATTGATTGACAGTATGACAGCATGCCTGAACTGACAGCATGGTAAGGTATGAACGTCATTCAAATTATTTGACTTAAAAGTCAAAGTTTGACAAAAAAGCTCAGACTATGACCCCAAACTCACATGTTAGACAGTTGACAAAAGTCAAAGTATTTTTGAACACTGAAATTGCAATTTTTCTGATGAGAAACTTGGGCATTTACATACTGACGGTAAATGTGTCACAGATATTGAATGTGAATTTTTGGACATAAAAAAGAATAGGGTCAATGAATTTTGATTGCCAAAGATGTCTGCTAACCCCTGAGGATTAATATGTGCTGCGGTTTGTTTTCGATCCAGCTGGACATGACATTCCACCTGTTCATCTGCGCCCTTGCTGGAGCAGGAGCTGCTGTTATTGCTATGGTAAGCCACCAATAAGGCAATGAAAACAAACTGAAACTGGTTTAAGTTTTATTTATTAATTTGTTTTAAGTAATGCAGTATTTTTTCATGAAGATCAGATTAAGCTTTGCTGTTGCAGCAAACACAGTGGTAAGACAATTTTTGAAAATAGAGGCTTGGCAGAAGAAATGCTGTAGCGGGATCAGTAGCTTCTGTTATATTTACCTGTGAGAGAATAGCTGTAGATAGGAGAGGAGGCATTTTGGCGCAGTGAAAAAGACTGTTTGTCTCCCTCCCTCTTTCGGAGGAGCCAGGCATGTCATGCCGTTGTCATGGAAACAGGGAGAAGAAAGGCTCGGAGATTGTTGCAAACATCACTCAGTAATCAGCAATTTGCAAGGAGCCATTTTCTGAGAAACAGAAAGTGTTTGCTACTTGAGATGATGGTGCAAATTGTGGGCTGAACTCGTTTCCTCACATCGCAATCTTTTTTGCTGTGATTAATCCTTCCAAACTTAGCTGGAAAACAACAGAAGCACTTGTGCATCCCAATATTGAAGTAAAAAAATCACATAAATTAATGAATAATGTTAATAAGAAAAAGAAAAACAACAGTAACAAGAACAGCAACAATAATAACAATAATTATTATAATTATTATTATAACTTCTGTATTATAATCTCAGTCACTCAAATGGTCCTACTGCATATTTGCAGAGCAAATATAAAACTGTCAGTCCCTGTGAAAAGAAAAGCTGTGTAACAACCTCAGTCATTAAACCACAATACATTCATTATAACCACTGCTGCCATGGTAACACAAGTCCAACACTACAGTTAGAATTATGCTGCCACCTGCTGGACGATTGTTGTCCTTAATGCAAGGGTTCAGATCAGCTTTTAAAGTTTATTCAGTATTAAAAATGAATACATTTAAGAAATCAATAACGATAATACCTAGATTATGAAACACAGCCTGCCTTGTGTGATTCGTTAAATGGGAATGGTTTCCTTACAGATCCACTACTTGATGGTGCTATCTGCCAACTGGGCCTACGTGAAGGACGCCTGCCGGATGCAGAAGTATGAGGACATCAAGTCAAAGGAGGAGCAGGAGCTTCACGACATCCATTCCACTCGCTCCAAGGAGCGTCTCAACGCCTACACATAAAAACCAGCGTGAGGCCTGGCCCTGCCACTCCGGCCTCTCTCACTCTCTCTCTCTTCTTGCTTTCTATCTGTCTCTCTCTACCATCCCCTCCCGAGGGGGGGCGGATGGCGCCTAGGGCCCTCGCCACCGCTGATGTCACTGGTGCGTCATATGACAAATGTGGTCTTGGGGGGAACGTCACATAAACCTCCCCAGTCACAAACAGCATTTCAGATGAAAAAAAAAAAAAGCCCCTTTACCTCTCTCATGGATGGTGTTATCATTTTGGCAGTTGTATTATTGAACAAGTTGAATAAGAATTATTTAGTGCTGACAGTAGTTTTAGTGTAGTTTTTAGAGTCAGAAGTAGCAGTAGTATTTATGTTTTTTCTTTTTTTAATAGTGTACAATTGTTTTATTTTTCTTAAACTTTATTTTATACCAAGTGTCATTTTGCTTTCATGGATAATTTATTTTATGCTGATTTCCTGAGG